>CATIWF010160800.1:0-13168 GCA_949630135.1 Balakata baccata
TGTTAAAGAGTCCTAGGAGGTCATACTGCCTTATTAGAAATTTTAAATAATTGTTTTAAAACAAATTGTGAATAAATATTATATCAATGTATTAATCAAATATACTTTCAAATTAGGCCTGCAATCTATGGGAGATCCTCAAGAACCACAAATTCCATAATTATTGGAGTTGGTAAAACTTTATTAAGGTTTGTACATAACCACATGTGGATTTAATTGAATGTTTTGTTTTTAGGATTGCATTAATTCAATAATGAACCTGTATGCTTTGATCAATGAACCTATAAGTTGAAGATGATGAATTTGCACCGTATGGAATGTATTTATAGGTGCTTGTGAATGTTGTAGGGCGGTTCCACCTGGGTGAACTATAGGGTGCTTATGTTGTAATTTTTTTTTATGAGTTTTAACTTATGTATAATGAATTATGTGATGAAATTAATTATTTTACTATGGTAAATTGTTAAGAGGATAAGACCCAATTACTCTAACTAGAACAAGAGATATGATAGATGTCATGCCATTAAGGGAGTTTGGTACCACTTAGGCCTGAAGTTGGCCATCTTGGAGATGAAACTTATTGGAGGGTATGTCCAGAGTGGCACCCTCAGAAATATTAAGGTATTTTTCTCAGGCGGAGTTCCTGAGTGGCTCGGAGTAGCCTTAGTATCCGTATCCAATTTAGTCTGGTTTAGAGTATAAGGGCAAAATAATTATAATATTCTAACTTGATAAGTATGAAGTAAGACATTATGGAATAATTTATATGACTTAAAGTATGTATTTCTATATATGAAATATTGTGTGGTATTGTGTTATGTTGAAACATGTTTATTAGATGTGGAGATTATATGCTCATGCATACATAATTATCTATAAATGTATATAATATTCATGTATACATGAAGATTAAAACTATATGTTGTTATGTACCACTAAGCATTTTATGCTTAGTGTGTGGATGTTGATTTTCCCACGCAGATTGAAGATAGAGGATCAATTGCTGACTAATAGAAGAAGCCCAAGGAGAAAAGTTCAGGACAAACCCATTGGGGTTGGTAATACAACTATTTCTTTTTGTTATTTTTTTTTGGGTGGGAATGTAAATATTTAAATTTTAGATGAATTTTTGTGTAACTCTGGACAGGTTAAGGTCTTTACTTTATGATATATATATAATACAAATATTATGAATATTAAAATTTACTTTATATTTAAAAAAAAAAATCATCATGGCCATGGTGCAAAAAAAATTTTTTTTAAGAAAATAAAAATGGTTGTTTAATTTTTTTTAGTACCTTTCTATATAGTTGAGGTATATTCTTTAATTATATGGCAGGATACTACAGAATACATGCAAATGCCCAGTGTAGGAAATTGGAACATGCTTTGAATATACTGGGAAACCCTCGTTTTTCTGTTCTTTTGATTGTTTGATATTTATTGTTTTTATGGCTGATTTGATCAATCTTGTTGCCTATTTTGCAGATGTATGCCAGTGAAGAATCAAATAGGCATTCCTCAAGCATCCCATTCCTTTTTCTCATCTCCGTTTCATCGAGTCTAGTCTTCTATTTTTTCATAGGATTGCGAGATGAGTTTAGCCTGTTGATGTACTTTGTTTTGAATTTCTTCATATGTCTGTTAGTAAATGAAGGACTAATGCTGCTTATCACCTCACTTTGGCAACATGTTTTCTGGAGCATCTTGACGCTGGTAGCAATAAATGAGTATTCCTAGGCATAGTATCTGCAAAATGTTATGCTCTGCCAAGAATATTATTACTTGATAACTTTGGCATCTCTCTGTATTGGTGTCATTTTCAGGTAGTGATGATGCTTTCTGCCGGGTATTTTAGAATTCGAAATGCTTTGCCAGGACCAGTATGGACGTACCCAGCATCCTAAATTGCTTCCCACCTACTCTATTCAGGCAAATAGGCTTTTAACCTCATTTCTCTTTTCCTTTTTTCTGCTCCTTGTTAAACAATGTCGCCAAAATTTTACTCCCTATCGTAAAGCAAGGTTCAGTGTTCAGTTGGCGGAATTTTTAACGTGTTTGAATCTGTAAATATTCCTGTTAGAAAGAATCAGCGCTGACAATAATTTTCCTCCCCTTGTAGGGACTGTTGGAAAATGAGTACCTAGGGACTTCATTTGCGGTTGGGGAAGTAAGAACCATACCCGGGTTTCAGGCCCTTCAAAGTGCATATGATATCTCCTCTGACAGTAATCCCAAGTGGGAGAATCTGTTGGCATTGTTTCTCATAGCAATCGGGTATCGTATACTAGTGTTAGTTGTATTGCATTTTCGTGTAGGAAAGAATGAACCTGTCAAGTTTTGGCAGTGTAATCAGGACGCAAACAATCCAAGATTAATCGAAGTTACACTACCAGCTAGAAAGGTTGCCTTTTTCAATGCTCGATGAGAGCATCGTATATACATGATAACATGTACATGTATGACAATTAAATTTTTTAATCTTTTTTTTTTTTCGGCATAAGACATCTATTCCTGAAATTGTCTATTTTTATCATTTTATCTTCTAAAGTTGTTTTTGGTTCATTTTACTCTTTGTATTCTATTTTTGATCTACATTGACACCTAATAATTTAAAAAGAAGTAACTTTTTGCGTGACGATATCATATGATATGTATGGTGCTTGATGTGAAAAAGAAATAATGTAGATTACATGTTACTTTTTAAATTATTAAATGGATGGGATAAAAATGGAACTGAAGAGACAAATTGGACTAAAATCTCTCGTGAATGACTAAAATGGTGAAAATAAACAATTAGAAGGAACTGAATGTCTTCCCTTATCTATTTTTTTTTTGTTCATAAGAAGGTTCAATAGGTCGTGTATTATATAATAAGAAGTAGTTATTCACTAATATTGATGGATGGTGATGAAGAAATTCGAATTTGAAACTTTTTACAATTTTAATAAAGGGAATTTTATAAAAATGGAAAAAAGTGGGTAAACATTTATAAAAATACCGTCCCTCAAAATTTTTTTCAAAAATATAGCTTATATAAAGGTTTTTTCAAAACTAACGAAAATCAAAATTTACCTAAAATTTACTGCAAAATTAATGAAAATTGAAATTACAAAAATTTTATAAAAAATTTACTTAAGATTTATTTAAGTTATACTAAGGATTTACTCAATATTTACCTGAAAATTAATAAAAGTTGAAATTACACAAGATTTATTCAATATTTACCAAGATTTACTAAAAAATTACTCAAAGTTTACCTAAGATTTGCTACAAAATTAATGAAAATTGAATTTACAAAAGATTTATCCAATATTTACTCAATATTTACTTAAGTTATATCAAATATTTACAAGAAAATTAATAAAAGTTAAAGTTACATGAGATTTATTAAAGATTTATTGAAGTTTTACTCAAATTATACTCAATGTTTATAAAAAAATTAATAAAATTTACTTGAGATTTACTCAATATTTACCAAAAAAATTAATGAAAATTAAAGTTATAAAAAATTTATTCCAATGTTTACTTAAGATTTACCACAAAATTAATGAAAGTTAAAGTTACATAAGATTCGTCCAAAATTTACTCAATATTTATCCAAAATTTACCATAAAATTAATAAAAATTGAAGTTATAAAAGATTAATTAAAACTTTATTTAATGTTTATTTAAATTATATTCAAAATTTACCTCATGTTTATAAGAAAATTTATCAAAATTGAAGTTACATAAGTGTTGAACAGATGGTGTAGTAAGAAGGGAGTTAAATTGGTGGCTAATAGAAATTTTCGGCTTAATGGATTTTTTTGAATATTTAAGCAATAAACAAAAGTAAATACGGAATAGTAAGGGAGCAAGAGAAGAAAGACACACAAGATTTATAGAGGTTCGGGTGTTAACAAACCGTAATCCTATCTCCAAATGCAATTGAGAGTTCCACTATCTCAACTTGAGATTAAGAATTTCCTAACTAACTCACAATTAGAGAGTTTTCCTATCTCACCCACAACCAAGTATTTTCTCAAGGTTCATACATAACCAATTCATTTGTGTTTTTCATAGGCTCACATACAATTCAAACAAGAATTTTTCCCAATATGATCATTCTTACAACCTATACATAAGTGTTCAAGGTTAACACTTAAACTTTTTTTACAAAAGAGATGAGAAATAAAATTGCAAGAATTTTGACACATTTAAAATTAAGCTCTAATATTCTAAAATCTTTTGGTAGTCTATTTATAATATTTATCTTCCCATTAGCCGTTACATATAGTGTCAAAAATATTTCTAACGTTTTAGAGATAAATGATTAAAAGTTGTCTGACAGAAATAATTTTCTAGTCAGGACATTCGTATATCCGTTGGAGCCTTACATGTGCAGTCTTGGATTTATCATTTTCTTCAATAGCTCTTTAACGGCTAGTCTCAGTATGATTTTCCTAATTGAGACTCCTTGTTTCCCGGTCGAGACCTCTTCGAGGATGCCATAGCCAGGGACCTAGGTTTGTTGGCTTTGAACACTTCCCGATCGAGACATTAGTCAACTCGATTTTGTCGTTTTGACTTCCAGATAACGTGACACATTTTGGTGGAATATACTCTTTAACGATCATGTCCATTTAATTTTTCCAATTAGACCATCAGATTTTCTAGTCTGGAAATTGGCTTTCCAGGTCGGGACTAGGCTTGTCTCGGTTTGCTTTTGCTTATTAAACTTTGGAAGATCAAAAGGCAGTTTTTTCTGTTTGAACATGGATTTCTCGGTTTGTACTACAATCCTGATCGGAAGATTATTGTTCTGGTTGGGAGTTACGCGTTTCTAGAAAATACTTGACTTATTCAATGGGAAATTCATAACCAAATGTCCTGAAACTTTTAACACAATCAAAATAACACTAAATGAAGATATTAGTAATATTTAATATGATTGTCAAGATCAAAATAGAAATCAATCACCCTAAAGTCAATAATAAGATTTACTTAAAATTTATCTAATATTTATATAATGTTTATCCAAAATTTACTCAATATCAAATCAATCTTTAAACTAAAAATTACTAAAAATCTATCCAATATTTACCAAAGTAAATAACCTTAATTAAATTAATTAAATACAAATTTACATTTTTTTATAATTAAGGTTTGTCTAAGGTTTATTTTGGTAATTAAATTAATTGAATTCAAGTTTACATCTTTTTTTGCTAATTAAATTAATTAAATAATGATTAAAAATATATAAATACATGCATAAAAACAAATGGTGACCATGCAAGTTAATAAAATTTTCAATCCATATTTAAAATGTAAAAAATGACCATTTTATGTCTTAATTAAATGAAAAATATGCTAAATACACAGTAAAATGTAATATTTGAAAAAAAACGGTAAAAATAAAAATATAGAAATTTGGAATAAAAATACATAAATTTTATTAGTAAAATTGAAAAAATCTTTTAAAAGTGAGTGTTCCGTGTAAATTTTCCTTTAATAAATAAGAATATTAATATAGCAACTCCTTAATTGATTAAGCCAATTTTTTTTTTATATCTATAAAAAATAAAAATAAAGTTCACATCTATATTTGCAGACGAAGCCAATAATAATGTATTTGATATTGAGAAAAATAAAATTACAAGATTAAAACTAATAATCCAAAACTTTTAGTGCTATTACTACACTATGATTTCTAGGGTTGGCCTATTGAGTTCAATGTTGCTCTTCAAATCCTGAATGAACTGAGACATACTTCTGTGTGATGATCCAGTAGGTGACAGTGCATTTTCCAAAATCCTCTTGACCTCCTTGATTCTGTTCCTGATTCTCCACACATCAGACGGTTAACATTGTTTGATGCTTCTTCTTTGGTGATGATCCTTTTTGTACTCAAATTAATCCCAATCTTCCAATCATCAACCACAAGTTTCCTATTTGTGAATTGATCAGTCCATAAAGGGAAGCACAGTAATGGTACTTGACACCATATACTTTCTAATATGGAATTCCATCCACAATGGGTTAAGAACCCTCCGATTGCTGGGTGGGTCAAGATTATTTTCTGACAGCACCAAGGTACGATGATCGCACGGTCAGAAACCTCTTCCTTACATCCAACGGGCAGAGGATCAGCATCATCAGAGCTCACAATATCAGGTCGAAGCACCCAAACAAAACTCACTTTGCTGAGAGAGAGCCCATAAGCAATCTCTACCAAGTCAACTTCAGAAACATGGGCAAGGCTACCAAATGAGACATACAAAACTGAACCATGGGGTTTATTGTCGAGCCAGTGGGTACAGTCGGACTCGGACCACAGGCTAGTGGGCACAATGGAGTTGGTGAAGTCATTAGGAAAAATGGGTCCAATTGCATAGAAAGGAATTTTGGGTTGTAGAGCTGAAATGGTGTCGTGTTCAAGTTCTAGGACCGAATTGCACAAAACAAAATCTGCATTTTTAGTATCTTCAAAGCAATTATAAATCATTTGATGCCAAACTGTGGATGTATCTAATTCTTGAAGAAATGATGTTGTGTTTGTGGGTCGATTGCTTTCACACCCGGGATATAATCTATACGGTCTTCTCACCATCTGCATACAAAATTTATAAAATTCTTTGATAATTACAAGTTATAATAAAGTGAAATCAAATTATCTTTTAATAATTTTATTGATTCAAACTAGCAAATTAAATTATCCATAGTTTGTTGCAAAGTAATTTTTTTTATAAATTTTATCCAATAATTTGGATTTGGAGTCGAGTAGGTCCATTAAAAGAGATGTAAAAATGCTCTTCTAACTCTAAATTTCTAATTAAGTGGTGGCATTAGAAACCTAAATCGGGAATACAAAAAGTCATAATTTTAAGATTTTCAATATCTTTTAAAGGCAACAAATCTTATAAAAATAGTATAAATTTAACGTATTATTATATACATTAAGGTTGGGAAAGTCCAATTACCTACCTTTTAAGTGAACGTGACTTAGCTACTGATCCTTACCATCCCATATGATCTTGTGAGAGTATTGCAAAGTTAACTTTTAGGACTAGTTAGTAGTTAACCTCTAGTTTGAGGGGAAAAAAAAATCTGCAGATTGAAAGTTTTGCACTGATTTGGGCTCAAGATTCCAAATTAATAATCAAAATATGATTTTCAGAAAGAAAGTTAACCATATACCAAATCTAAAGAATAAAAGGATCGTAATTCATAGAAGATTGATTACCTTGACAAGCAAAATGAGAATTAGTCCTGAGAAGATCAAGATGATAATACAAACAGAAGACTAAAGCAGGTTCGGTCCAAAATGAAACGTGAAGCAAACCAAATTTCTTGGCAATCTTTGAAGGCCAAACGAAATAAGTATCAGCAATAAAACAGTGGACATCTTCACGGCCAGAAGCAACAATATTGGCCACTGCCTCTTCTGCATGAGCCGAGAAAACATGCAGCAAGGCTGCCGTAAATTGCTCCTCATTCAACGACCGGTCAAACCCAACCGGAAGGCCATCCGAGATGGTGGAGTAGCGGATATCGAGGCCGGAATCACGAACCGCGGAGAACAAATCACTGGCTTGGCACCCGGACGACAAGGAGGTTCGGTGGTGGATAAAGTGAGTGTTGATGAAGGTGATGGTGAAGTCTTGACAGGCAAGCTTGATGGCAAGGTCAACGGATGGGATTACATGACCCTGAAGAGGGTAAGGGATGAAAATGGCATAAGACTTTTTCTTTAGTTTGTTTTCCATAATTTGAATCTAGTTAGGAGAGAACAACTAGTTGCTAGGGTTTTAGTTCTTGATCTTGAGAGTGATCAGATGTTGAATATTGTTTTATGTGACTCAGGTACTTTCCCCTTCATCTTCATTTCCATGGAGGTATTCAATTCATGATGGATAATATTTAAATAGAATTTATTAAAAAAATAGACTAGTCTATTATTACAAGTACTGATGAATGTGGTTAAACTTTTATAAGATAGTAATAGGGCAACGTAACTCAACTAAATAGTATGTGAATAAATTGATGAGAAATACTATTAATTTAACTAAATATTTTGAATTTAAATCATGAATATACAAGATATCTTAAAGAATTGCTTTAGTGTCTTTGAGATCGTAAACCAAAAAGTAACATATCTACAGATTAGGATGGGGCTTGAATCAAAGAAAAAGGAGGATATAAAAGCAGGTTAAATTAAGAACAAAGAAGAAAATAATTGAAGAGAGATGGGGAAGACCATATAAGGTTTTTCGACCAATTGCAACAAATAACTTTATGAGCTGGCAATCAACAACTGTTCTCAACTAAAAATGGGAAGGATAAACGACATGAAGTAGTGCAAAATGATATTCTAAATATCTCATAGAAATGGGTTAATCAAAAAAAAAAAAAAAAAAGTTTGTGAACTTCCACTAGAACTATAGTATGTACCCAACAGAGTTAGTACTCCTTACATCAGGAGATAAAAGAACAAAAAGTTTAAGCCATGAGGATTAAGAGACATAAGTCTAAGTAAAAAAGTATAAAAATAGATTTCAATATCCTTTTATAAAGAGTAAATTTAAAAAATGATATAAATTTATATACTATTATATATATTTAAAAAAAAATTAATAAGGGGCAGCTGCTCACCGCTCCACTAAATGTGGCTCAGCCGTTGTTGGTATGTACTTGAGGAAATGGGAACTAGCCTATACTCTTGTATTTCGAGGGGAATCACGGTGAGGGTGAGGCTGAGGCTGAGGCTGTCTAGAAGTATTATTGAATGTGAAATTAGCTGACAAAATCTTAATGAGAGAGAGTTGCATGGGGCAGAACTAAGCAAATAAATCCAATTATGGATCAAACTCATAATTAAAATATTGAAACAGCAAACACGAACAAAATCTAGCTACATATATATGAATTAAGATTTAATATAATTTTGTTTAAAAGAATATACCACAGTCTGATTCTTGCATATCATTGAGCTCTCTGAATAATTCCAAGCTTCTTTCTGTCTAATCCTTTTTCTCTTCAGTATTTTGTTCGCCATCTTATTTGTCAATCTTTATGAAATAGTGCTAATAATTTAATGAATCATTCAGAACATAACAAAGCTATGACTGTCGAAATAGTTAGTGATAAAGTGGTGAGAACTATCTCACATGGGAAAGAGTATATGTACTAATAGTGTTTATAATCAAAGAAGGTTGAATTATTTTATTGGAGTGGTAAGAAGAAATTTTATATAGAATTAAAGGGATAAAATATTGAAAGATTTTATTGAAATTTTTAAAAAATATTCATATATATATATACATATATATATATATTAGTTTTTAATCAAAGTGCTTTGCACGTGATTATTAGATATTGGACTCGTTATTAATTATAATTTAGTTTTTATATAATTTTAAAAATTTTTAATTAATTTATTTTGAATTATAGGAATGCATATTTATTTCAAATTCTATTATATATAAAATAAAAATATTAAGTACTTTACAGTTTTTTATTAACATGTGTTGCACGTAATTATTAGATATTCGACTTGTTATTAGATATTGTACACGTTGCTCTAATATTATAATTCATATGAAGATTAGTAATTTGTCTATTATTAAAAGTTATATATAAAATAGAGGTAATAAATACTTACATTCATTTTGTTCGTCTTTCCAAATTACTAATTTATTCATTATTAAGAGTCATATATAAAATAGAGATAGTAAGTACTTTACGGTCATTTTGCCCATACTCATATGAAAATTACTAATTTATCTATTATTAAAAGTCATATATAAAATAGAGATATTAACTACTTTTTGGTTATTTTTTCTGTCCCCCAAATTACTAATTTATCCATTTTAATAGTTATATATAAAATAGAGGTAATAAGTACTTTACGGTCGTTTTATTTGTCCCTCTATTCCCATTCATTCATGTTTACGGTCATTTTATTTGTCCCTCTATTCCCATTCATTCATGTGCGATGCATATGGTTTTTAATAATTGGATTCATCATGTCCATTAAATTAATTTCAGTTACTTTTAATTATCTTGTAATTAACTTACATTTAATTTAAATATTAATTTTTATTAATTATATTTGATTCTTATATCATACTATATATATAAGAAAACCACGCCAAATTATTTTGCTCATTATAGTTGTTAATTTATTTACCATATACAAATTATTTTGTCTATTATATTTTTTTAACCATATCTTCCTAATATTTTTTTTATTAAATTATTTTTTCTTTCTTTTTAATATTAGTTATATTTTTTATATATAAAACATAGTTACCTAGTTCACTAATAAATTAAATTATTAAATGACAAAATTAATCCAATTAATTAACTAATACAATCATGTTAGCTTTTTGGTAAATTTGTCTGTCTCTCCTATTCCCACTTTTATATATAGTATGATTATGATTATGGTTATAATATATAATTAAATGGATAATGAATATTAGCTATATTTATATAAGAAAAAATTCAAATAACCAAATACATGAACCAAATTCTTTAATGCACTACAAGAAACTGTGGAAGTAGCGACGGAAAATTAGCGATGGACTACATTCGTAGCTAATAGCGACGGATTTGTGGGGGATTTAGTGACAAATATATCAAATTTAAATCCAATTTATTTAGCGACGGATAATTCTGCCAGTTGAGTCTGTCGCTATATATTGCCCCATAAAAAGTGGGAATTTTTAGCGATGGTTTAGCGACGGAATAGTTGCGACGTGGGTTTTTTGTATATTGCCAATTAGCGACGGATGTTGTCATCGCTATGGAAAAGCTGCGTTTTTGTTAATTGATGTAGCGACGGGTAGAATCCGTCGCTAAGCTTTGAAATATTAATTTGGCAAAAAAAAAAAGAAATAAATAAAATACAAAAAGAAAGACCCACAGCCTCTCGAATGGAAAAACCTAAATCTAGATTCATTTTCGGAGAAGAAAGTGGCTGTATCCCGAATGTCTAATACAATTAGATGGGGATTTTGTATAAGCTAATAAAAAATCCTTAAGCAATCAGAGGAAGAATCCGTCTCGGTGTTGCATTACTTCAAATCTCTCCTTCTTTGTCAAGGAAAAGCTCTCACTTCTGTCCAGTAATCCCCTCTAAGCCTAAGGTATTCTCTGTTTTTGTCCCATTTATTGTATGTATATAAAATGGCTTATGTTAGTTCGAGCAGTCATTGTCCACCATTTTGGCCTCTGTTAGGTAAGTTTATACTAACTAATTTGTTGTATTTTGGATGTTCAGCACATGGGTTTTATGGGGTGTTGTATATAAAATGCCAAATCTGAAATATTGAGCTTTTAAGATTGGTTTCTTCCTTTTGTGTTTTGCCCTCGGAATGCCTTGTGTTTTTCTTTTGTGTTATGCCCTCCATGTGCATGATGAAATGCCTGATCGGTTATAATGCCTTATGCCCTCTGTGTGCATCGTGAAAATGTCTGACTTGCATGCTTTGTGTTGTATGCTTTTTTTTTCCCCTTTTCTATTCCTTCTTGAAATTAAGGATTTTGCACAAGAGTCTAGATCCATGATAAGCTTCAAAAATAACTGCATAACCTATGGCTTAGTCTGTTTCACATTGTCATTTGCTGATGCAGAAAACTTAAAAAAAGCTATAATCAAGGGTCTCCATGTATTTACCCGTGCCAAGAGTAACACACCAGGTAAATGTGAATGCTAGTCTCTAAATCCTTTTGTTCCCAGTATCACAGCCTATCTTTGGTTATTATAGTGATGGTACATTTTCGTACAACTATATTTGATTATTACTTATGGATTATTGGGTTTCCATATTTGTAATCCTTACCTTGAGATGGATTTTGTAAAAACAAAAATATAAATTAGTCAATTTGAAATGGTTAAATAGTAAATTTCAGTTTGATTTGATTAATTAATCAATTAATTATATTAACCATTAATTATGTATTAATTAATTTTAAATATATCAATCAATAAATAATTTTATTTATTAATTTTATTTAAATTGTTATTTAATATTACATATGGGACCCACAAGAATTTTTGGTTGAAAGCAGATGGTAATGCTCTTAGGTTAGATCGATTTAACTATATATATATATATATATTTAAAAATCTAATTAAGCATTAACCGAAAGAGAAAATCTAATTACAAATATTATTTAAAAATTAGTGGCAAAAATCAAATCCTTTTCTTCATGTGTAAAATTGTGAATTTCATATATAATTTATTGACAATTGGGACAAATAATAATATAAATATTTCTACAAAACTAAGTCATACAATTTTTAATTTAATAATAGTATACATTATCTTCATCTTTTCTTTCCTTCCAACACATTAGCTCGGAAATGGTTAAAGAACATCGCCAATCATAATTGAATTTTGAGAATCTCTCACTTTTTTCTGCTATTCATAATTTTGACATTTTTTTAATCGATTGTGTCGGAAATTTAGGTTGATTTTTTTTTTTTCTATTTGTGATTCAGGTTCGTTACTCAAAAAAATTTTTTTTCTCAATTTCATAGGAAACTCTAGGTCATGTATCTTCCTAATATTTTTATTAATTAAATTATTTTTTCTTTTTTTTTTAATATTAATTATCTAATTTTTTTATATATAAAATATATTTATTTAGCTCTAATGGTATTGGATTTTTAATTAATAAATTATTAATATTATTCACTAATAAATTATATTATTAAATGATAAAATTAATTTAATTAACTAATATAATTATGTTGAATTTTCGGTATATTTACCTATTTCTACTTTTATATATAGTATGATAGTACAATAAAATGATATATTCTTGGATTTGAGAGTCTGAACGCTTGTCAACCCCTTATGTTTATAATAAGTGTCACATCAATTTATTTTAACTAGAAAATTTTACATAAAATTCAAAATTATAACTTTTTAAAAAAAAAATTACTGTCACTTTTATTTATGTATTTAATTTATCAAATTTCTTTTCATTTTTATTTCTTTTTTAATTTTATCTTATTTTTCGTCTTCATTTTCTTCTGCAATTCTTCAAGACTTCCTATTGGAGTTTTTAGTGGCGATGAGTATCGGGTGTTGATGAGTCTCACCGATTTGTTAATTTGCTGCCGCAGATTACTCCCCGCCGCCGCAATCATCTTCTTTCGTTGCGTTTACAGCCC
>CATIWF010160813.1:0-20665 GCA_949630135.1 Balakata baccata
TGTATAATTAGAACTAGTATTTATATACAATTGGAGTACTTTCCTTATTTATGACAATGCATTGAAGATTTTGCTAATTGTATTGCTATAATTACGACAATAAGACAACCATCAAAATGGAAAATTAAATTAATATAATACATTACATATAATTCTTTCCTTCTTTAACATTGACAATTAGTTTTATTACATATTTTTAAAATAATCATAATTTCCTTTTTTATGGATCAATTAATTATAGTTAATTATATATTTCAATAGCATAATATTTGACTAAGCCTTGATTGCACCACTTTATCTGACAATTTGTTATAGCATGCTATTCAATCTCTATTAATTCATGTTTTATTAGCTTGGGCCTCTCTAATTACATTTATGCAATGTCTTTACCGTGTAAGATTCTTCTGCATACTTTTTATAGGCTTATCTGTGTGTATGAATTTTTATGTGATGAATTTCTATTGAATACATAAATCTTTTGAATAGTTTATATTGGATTTTACTGTTTTAATACATTATTGTTTATGTAACATGTATTGTATAAGTTATATTTATATGTTATTATGTACATAACAAATTAAATACCATATTGTAGAAAAGTTTACAATTGAATAAGGGTTGATAACCTTGAACTCTTGCTCCGTTGTTTTTTTTTTCAATTTATTGATCGGATCATGTTTGATAACCTTGATATGTAGAAATATACTTGGCTTAAATTATATTTGGTCCCTTCAATTTATTCATTTTTTTAGATTGTCTCCTTGATAGTTCTTTTTTTTTTTTTTTTTGTTATATTTGCCTCTGAACGATATTTTAGACCATATTATTATTTTAAAAATTTTAAAAAAATAATACAATTAATTACAATTTACAAGTATAACATGTGGAGTATAAATTAATACAAATATAAGTGCACCAACAAATGGTGTTAATTGTGTCCTTTTTCAAAATTGGAAGGTCATAATATGGTTCAACGTTTAAATGACCCAAAAACCGGTTAGGGGGCAATTTTTTAAAAAATGAACAAATTTTTAAAGTTTTGTGCCATCATAGTTAATTTAAAGCAAGAATATCTCCACGTTGAAAAGTAATGTGGTATGAAAAAAAAAATAATAAAAAAATAACTGAAATAAGCCTAAATCTCAGGGACTGGCGGGCCATTTAGCAGAAAAATTTTGAGGATAAGGCATATACCAACGGTTATTGGTGGTCAGTCCATCATACAAGTTCCCCTTCTAGTTTTTCAATCAGTCTCCTTTTGGCAAAATGGTGGCAGAACCTGCATTATTGAATAGAGCGGCTGCTTTTAACTTTAAATGGCAATCTTCTACAACGAACACCAATAAGTCCCGAGCTAAGCTCCTTTCATACTCGAGAATCCGCGCCTCTAGTTCCTTGGAGGACGAGAACACGCTGCATAAGCAACTGGGTATCTTCTCATTTCGCCCTTTTTCTTTCTCTGCGTATCGATGAGAACTTGGTCTTGAACTTGCTTTTCTTTTGATTCTATTTGTTTAATTCTATGGCGGTTTGGTGTTTTGAATGGGAACAATCTATAGCAGGAAGAATTAGTAGGATCTGTTTTAGTATGCAAACCGTTTGAGATGGATTCTCAGTTAGTTTCTTTATGAACTTGATCGTCTCATATAAAGCTAACGGGAACTGGAAAGAAAATAGTTAAATTTTGTTCATCATATTCTCAGTTAACAAATTGGAATTGATTTGCATTGGTTATAACAAATATCTGAAATTAAGTGTGTTTGAATAGTAGATAAACATGGTTAAAAATTGCTTGAAAATAGAATTGTGACTTTTTATCTTGGTTAATATGCAAAGTTGGTTTCTCTATCTATTCTTACATCTTACACCTTACGTAGGCAAAATGGTTTCGATGTTTTATTGTTCTTGTAGACTCAATTGATGTTGCAGGGAATAATGCATGAAGCTAAAGTTTTAATGAATTTTAACAAGTAACGTGAGCATGCAATCAAAATTCAAATAGATCTTGTTTCTTATAACATGTGGCACTTTTGTTTTTTATCTGAACTTTTCAGGTAATTGTTGTTCATTTGTCCATGTAAAATCTGATATTTTGAGAACATACAATTCAAAGAATGCATTACGGATCTATAACAATGGTTACGTTTTCACTTTTTACGGCTGTACTTAGCACTTCTAACTTGGAGTTGGGAGTTTTGAATTTAATTAGGTTTATTTTCATTGAAAAAGAAGATTGAAGATGCAGTTGTCCGTGCTGAAATGTCAGCACCAGCTGCATTAGAACTTGAAGAAGCAACACGGATCAAGGAGGAAAGAATGATGCGTGAGTTCAATCTATGGGATGACCCTGTGAAATTCAATGAAATTCTTGGCAGATTAGTTGATAGTGCTAAAGTGATTGATGCTCTTGAAGACCTAAAGTATAAGGTGAAGTACTGAAGAGACTAACTCTGATAATTTTTATTTAAAGAGTTAATGTTATCTTTTCAGAGGGCAAATAGTGAAAGTAGCTACATTGGTTGGACAAGTCATGTCAACAAAACCCTTTACAAGTGCTATACTATTGCTAGCTGTCAAGAAGCATCATAGTACATTCCTCTTCTGGTGACTTTAACCTTTGGTCTTCCATGTTCAGATGGAAAACATAACCTGGTAAAGTAGCAACTGCTGGCCAATACTGCGAAGACACTGGCTCTGCTTGAGTGGCGTCTAGGTTTAGCCCAAATGATTTGCTCATATTGAGTCAGGTCTATTGCATTTAATTCCCTGTGCACCTAACTTATCTTTTTAGCTTCAGAAGCGTGGATCAAAAAGAACCTTGTGTAATTGATGTATATCTTATTTTGATACGCTTGTGCTCACTAATAAAGTTTTCCGTATTATCATTCCTTGTAGAATTGACATCTCAATTGACATTGATCACAACATTTTTCTTAGGCTGAAGAGGCAAGGTTGATCTCGCTGTTGGCAGAGGTTGAAGGTATTAATTATCAACTTTTTAAGCAAGCATATAGTGCATCTATGGATGTGAATAAATTCTTGGATCGGTATGAGATGGCAAAGCTTCTCAAGGAACCATATGACAAGGAGGGAGCATGTGTAATTATAAAATCTGAATCTGAGGGCCTTAGTGCTGAGGTTAATCTCTCTCTCTCCCCTCTGTATCTGACATAATGGAAAAAAATTAGTTTCAACTACCCTATAAACATGGATTGATAAAAATGAAATTGTCGTGCTGTCTGATTTACCTTCAAGTCTCTGTTCATCCATCTACCCAATAAATGAGTATTGATGAGCAAAAGCGAGTACAGAGACATCCAGATGCAGTAAAAAGATGTTCTTTCATATGTTTTTTTTTCCCTTGCTTGAGAAAATTCTTTGTTGGGTTATCATACAACTTTATATCTCTTTCTAATAGCGAAAGATTTATGCTTTATGATATTTGATATTTATTCTTTGTTTTACTGCCAGTAGTATATGCTTTCCTTGCTTTGGTGAAACTTGCACTGGCTAGATTTTGAAAATTGAAATACTAGAGGGTTAATATAATTACAAGTTGGCTTTGGATTGTTGATCTCTTATTGTTTGGTTTACTGTGTTCCTTTCTAGAGAATTTCTATACAATTCTTCTTTATAGTATATACATTGAAAGTTAATATACGTATATACTCTTAACATTTTTCTCTATGCTAATCTTCTCCTCATTCCCTTTGCTTTCATATGCTTAAAGCTTGTCATAATGAGTTCTTATTGATTGACATTTGAATGAAATTTATGATTTACCATTTAGATTTGTGTCTAATATGCTAGTGTGAATTTCCTTTTATAGATGTGGGCTCAATATCTACTGGAAATGTATATCAAATGGGCCAAAAAGCTAGGTTATAAAGGGAGGCTAGTCGATAAGCATCTTTCTATGACTAGCAATGGCGGTATCCACGTGGCGACAATTGAATTTGAATTTGAGTGTGCTTATGGCTATCTTTCAGGAGAGAGAGGCATTCATCGTATGATAAAGTTTCAAAATGGATGCTATGAGGTAAGCTATCTAAACTGCTGTCGTACACTTATTTTTATGAAAGTGTAGACTAATATGCCTTTTGTTTCATTAACAAGAATTTTCTAATCCTTTATGAGTTAACCATTTTCAGTGGGCATGTGACAGTTTATCCTTTCTGTAACAAAGCTTTAAACTGATACCTTTTAGTTGCTTTGAAATTTAATGTTGTAATCCCATTAAAAATTTTTTTTTTGTATAAGCCAGAAGATAAAAGATCTATATTCCCATGCTACTCCTACAGGTAAGGATATCAGTTATGCCCTGTATGACTCAGATATTTGTAGGTGTGATCTAATGTAAGATTCCATGAATAGTTCTCAAATTTAAGAAATTATAATAAGCTAAGCCAGAAAATTCAAATTTTAAGTTTGGTTAACAGCATTTTTTATGCCATTCCTCTAAGCAAAATACTTCAAGAGGGTGCAACATGATACAAGAAACTGACAGCCATTGATGTAAAGTGGCGAGAAGCTAACCATGATGACCTCTATCATCTCATCTCCCCCTCTTAGGCACTTTGTTTGATCTCTATCACCATTTTTCTTTAGTTGGATTAAATGCTAGGGTGGTGTGCAGTTGCTTTCTTGCTTTCTTTGAAGTGCATGGTACACAACTCTTGTATAATTGACCAATTCTTGACTGTGTTGGAGTTTTAAAGAGGAGAAAATAAACAAACAAGACATTCAAAGTAGAAAATTTCTGCAAGATATGCAGCAAAACAAACAGAATTTTATCTCAAATAGAGACTTCTTTCTCTCGTTTTCTTATTCATTTTATACAAAATACAACCTACAATTCTACTCCCTAAATCACTCTCTAAAAGTTACGGCAGCCTCCTTTTATGTTGAAAGGATGGCTTTTTAGTCAATAAACACAATCCTTAAAATCTTACAATTTTCCTCAAAAATCAAAATGAAGATGTCCCATCCTTTCAACCAACATTTTGACAAGAACAATAAAGCAATCTAATAAAATATCATCAAGTATAAAACTCCTGCTTGAGATTTTTCTTGGAGACTTCAAAATTTCTTCTAACGTTCGAACTTAAATCTCCTCCTAGAGAGCAATTATCCTCCTTGAGAGCATCCCAAACTTGAATAGACATCCTTGAAATATTTTGAGCTGCTTCTTCTTCAACATAACAAGAAATGCACATGAAAATGGTTCTTGCCTCAAAACATCAATTTTCTGCAGTTTATGGACTTGCTGGTCCTGTCATTTCATCTTTTTCAGTTTATAAACATACCGGTCTTCTTCATTTTCAGTTTAAGGACATGTTAGTCCTCCTTATATTTTTATTTCCAGTTTAAAGGCATGCTGGTCTTTAACTTTTTCAACAAATTCTACAGTTTATGGACTTTGTTAGGTCCCGTGAACAAGTTCTTCTGTGCAGTTTAAGGACTTATAGGTCCCCTTCAACGTCTCTTTGCAGTTTTTAGACATGTCAGGTCCCTTCAAAGCATTTTGCATTTTATGGACATGCATAGGTCCCTTTTCATCAGTTTAAGGACTTGATGGTACCTTGAACATTCTGCCATAGCTCATAAGCTAAGAAATTTATGCATTTTCAAATACTGAAAAACAAACTTCTCACCTTTAAAAATGGGTGGTTTGACAATGATGCAAACTTGATGAAGCCTTGCTTCATCTCTTCAACCAACAACCTAAAGGACATGAATTTGATTTTCAGAAAACAGGTTGCAACAAGAACATGAGGATTTTTGTACCATTTGTTGGAGTTTTAGAGAAGAGAAAATAAAGAAACAAGACATTCAAAGATGAAAAATTTCTGCAGCAAAACAGAATTTTAGCTCAAAACAGAGATTTCTTTTTCTGCTTTTCTTGTTCATTTTCTACAAGATATAACTTGCAATTCTCCTCACTGAAACTCACTCTCTAAAATTACAACAGCCTCTTGTATGGTGAAAGGATGCTTTTTAGGCAATAAACACAATCCTTAAAATCTTAGAACTTTACCTTAAAATGAGGATATCCATTCCTTTTTAACCAACATTTGACTAACACAATAAATCAATCTAAGAAAAATATCATCAAATCTAACAAATTGTCTATTGAAGGAAAATTTTTTGCAACTTATTTGATACATTTCATTTGTTATATTTTTCAGGTTATACAATATTAATAATTAAGAGATTAGGATCTTTTATTTCAAAGTGGAAATTGTTTCAGGTTAATTCTGTCTTCGTGGATGTTGTTCCTCTTTTTCTTGGAGCAGTGTCTGACCTCCAAATCAATGATGAGGATTTGATCATCTCATCGTCATTGCATGAAACAGAACCAGCAGTTTGCATTCAGCATATTCCTACTGGCCTAAGTGTCCAGGCCTCAGGTATCTAAACTACCCTCCTCTCTACAGCTTGACATGCACACACAATATAAGGAAAAAAAAAGTTGCTTTATTGTCTATGTGCAAACTCTAAGCAGCTCTGCACTTGATATTTTTTGTAAATGACATGGGTGCCATGTGTGAAGTGAAGTTGCCCATGCATTGTATCGAATTTCTCTTTACATACAAGTTCCCTTTCAGTGGAGAAAAGGTAGGATGCTAAGTCCTTTAGACCATCTAGTAAGAGTAGGTTTGCACTATTTGGCAAATCTAAAGGTGTAGAGGAAAAGAGTGGAAATTGAAAGATTGAAATGAGGAGAGAATAATTTAAAAAAAAAAACAAAAAATGACTATTAGTAACAGGAAGTTTGGGATATTATGATTTCATACATGGTGGTTGCTTTGTAGCTAATGAAGATATTTAGCTAGTATAAATAATTAATATTGATCTAACCAATTTTTCATTGAAATCGCTGAAATTCCATTGATGGAGAACTCTTTCTCCCATTCTTCTATCTTCTTTCCCGTCCCTTTCTTGTTCTTCCCTCTGTCTGTTCTTTCTCTTATTTTTCTTTTCTTCACGTTCATTTTTCTTGGTTTCTGACAATCCCATTTAGGCTTTTATTAGCTTATGTGCTTAGACTGATTTCAAGTTTTTCTTCTAGTGTTTTGATGTTTACATCAAAGAAGTGAAAGATTTACACAATGTTTTTGTTTTTGATACCCTTGAAGGAAAATTCTAATTTGTGTTGATTATTGATGGGAATATAAAATGTTTCAACTCTTCAACTTCTTTTTCATCCATTCCTGTACATATCGGGAAGAAAGTCTCTTGCGGTGGTGATTGCACCTCCTATCTTCTTGATGCCCCTCTATCCTTTCTTCATTTAGGCATCCAAATAAACAAAACTATATTTCATGTTTGTTTGCTAGTTGTGTTCATTTTTTATCGGCATTCCTTGTTAGCTACTTGTAAGAAAGTGGGAAATGGTTATTTTGATATGCAGGTGAGAGGAGCCACTTAGCGAATAAAATAAAGGCGTTTAATCGATTAAAGGCTAAACTTCTTGTGATCTCAGAGGAGCAAAAGGTTTCTGATATAAGTAGGATCAAGAAGGACAGAATTGTGGATATGTACCATAAAGAGACTCGGAGGTATGTGTTTCATCCTAACAAGGTAGTACAAGATGTAAAAACTGGAATTCAGCTGCCTGATTTAAACTCTATTTTAGATGGATATATTGAACCTCTTCTTGGAGCTCATATAAGAATTAGACATACAGACTAAGATAACATTGCTTACACATATCTTTGTACTTTTCATCAAAATATTTCTGTAATCTATCGAGTAATTTTGAAAATATGTAAAAAGAGAATCAACGGTTTCTGTCAATTTAACATCAGTTCTGTAGCTTGAGAGTTGAAAACAAGCTCAGGATGTTTCTAATGAAGTTTATACTAGGCATGTTCTTTGATCAATTTATTTTTGGACCCATAGCACAGATTGGGAAAAGATAATATTTTCAATTCTTTGAAGGCATATTCGTTTGAGTGAAATTTTTAGATAGACTTAGTCTATCACATCATCTATAGATTAATCCAATCATACAGTGATGTACATTTATTTATTTTATTTTCGTTGGTTATTGTGAGTATAACATTTATACATGTTACTTTATGAATCTAAGAATTTCTTATTCATTAAAGGCATCCTGCAGATTGATATGTTGTTTACTGGCTGGAATAGGGGGTGCATTAATTCGCTATTTTACATTGAGTTACGTTTGCAGATTCAGAATAAGAATACCATGAAGTCTAGTATTTGCAGATTTAATAAAGAAACTAACATATTCGTGTTGGTGAAGAAAATAATTTGTTTAAATAATAATAATAATAATAACAGAAAATCAATGAGCTTTCGGGCAATGGTAGCAGATTAGTTCTTGGGTTTTAATTTCTAACTTAAGTCCTTTGAAAACAAATTAGAAAATTATTCAACTTTTATTATTTAATAAGAGAAAAGTTGGTGAATAATACTGACAATACTTCAATACATTACCAGAAGTATTAGTTGTAACTGAAAATCGTTCGAACTGTGATTTGTAACTATAAACTCTCTATAATCTATCGTTAACTCAACTAATGGACTGCAATGTGAATTATCGATGTCAGCAAAAGAATATCTTTGTGGAAATAACACATTTTCAAAATAGGTCCCATAAAATATTTCACTTTCCCTCTCTTTCTCTCATTTTCTCAGTAATCAAACAATTTGAAACCAAGTTTTTAATCCTCCTTCCACAAAACAAAAACAAAAACCATATATATATATATTAAGAGGAGGCTAAATTGTAGGAAATGTTTTTTTTCCCCTTAAAATTGGTATTTTTTCAATTAAAAAAACAACGAAAAACTTGCGTCTCGTTCATAACGCTTAGTAAGAGTAAAAACGATGGAGAAATCAGTTTCAGGGATCTGAAACCTTCCAACCTTGTACTCCTTGCTAAACAATGTGGAGAATTATCACCTCCCAGATTCTCTTATGTCAAGAATTTTGGAAGACAAGTACCTTCTAAATTCTAAGGTTATGTTTGGTTCCCTGAATAGAATACACAAGAAATGTAAATTGTTATTCCTAAAGAATATAAGAGGCAAGAAATAGAATAGTTATTTTTATTCTACAATTTAGTCTTTTTTTTTTACGAGGAAAATAATTTTATTGATTCAAATTATAACAATTTATCGATAGAAATAGATATAAATCCGCTAAAATTCAGATGATGAAATAGTGAAAAAATTCACAGTACCAAGGTTAATAGCATAATAAAATGGCTCAAAACCTACAAATTTAATAATACTATTGTGACAAAAATACATATGATTCCATTTCAACTATAATTTGATTTGATATCTCTATTGAATTGAATATGTTTTATCTGTTTTAATCGTCTATAATAACAAGACGATAGAAACAAAACATTGTAACAAAACGATAAAACTAAACTCCGCAATAAGACGACGAAATTACGGAAAATAATAGAAACAAACCCTTCCTTACATAAAAAGGATAATAGCTAGAGAAAGAAATAAGAAAAAATTGAGAGAAAAGAGGCTATGATTTTTCTGTTTTTTTTTTATAAAAAAATTAAGAAAAATAATTTAGTTAAAATCACTTTCTACAATTTAGTTTATGACCTAGAATTACTATTTTATTTCTATTCAATTGTTTAATTCATAAGCATTGTTTTGTGAAATAAGTATATTTAAAGGTAAATGACCTTGATACTATTATAATGAATTTCATTATTAGTATCAAAGTTAAATTGTCATACAATTCTTGTATGTTTTACTTCAAAAAATAAATATATAATATATAAAAATTAGTATGTATATTTAATTCCTCAATAATAAAATAAATGGCATAGTAAATAATGTTTAAAGTTTTTTAAAATGTATCAATTAATTATAAAAAAAATAAAACATATAAAATAAATAAATTTCACATAATTTATGATTGTCAAACCAGGATTAAATTAAATTAAAAAATATTGAAAAATCTGAATTAAATTCCATATGATTTATTTTTTATCCAGAGCAATCTATATTTTTCTCCATCAAAATTTTATTTTCTTTTTTCTTTCATATTTTTGGTTTATAGAAAAAGAGTAACATTACATGTTAAGTTTTAATACTCATATAATGCTAATGTTTTTCATTCATTCAAATTAGTAATTATCAAAATAAATATATATAAATCTGTTAAAAATCATATATGATAAAACCGTAAAAAATCAGCGCAAAGCCTATAAATTTGACAATAATATAATGACTAAAATACTAATGATTTCAGTTATGTAACATACTGACGACCATAATCTTATTGGTTATTTATGTTGGATTGAATATAATTTATCTGTCTTAATCATCCACACACAAAAATGTCATAACAAGACGAAAACAAAATGTTATAACAAAACAATAAAACAAAACATCGTAACAAAACAATAAAACCAAACGCTACAATAAGATAACAAAATCATAAAAAACAAAACAAATAAAATAAAAATCTAGACAATTGGAGCCAGGATTATATATAAGTGAGCCAACAATAATCAAAATGTAAAAGATCAAATAATAATAATAATAATAATAATAATAATAATAATAATAATAAAAGTTAATTATATTACATTTGCATCAAATAATATAAGACTAAGTTATAAATGAAGTATCCAAATTTGTCCAAGAAAAATTACTTTAATCTCATCAATAACCTATTAAAAATAAAAGATAGAAACATATTAATACAACAAAATAAAAATAAATAGCTAATAGAAAATAGAAAATAGCTACTTCACAATTTTACTCAAGAAAAACTTTATAGATATTAGTTGTTGAACTAAATTAACAATGTAAAATAATTTTTATTTAAAAAAACAATATAAAACAATTAATATTAATTTAATTTAATAGAAAAAAATAAAGAAAAAAGTTTTTATCTATTGGCCAATCATTTTCTTGTTTCTTTCAAATTTCAGAGATGCATATTTTTTTTTTCATGAAACTTAGTCCCAGGAAAAGGTAAAAGTGTAAACAATTATAACTCTAGTCTATGTCTCCAAAGGAAGTAGAAAGCTTTTCTCTATTTTATTTAAAACTAAAATAATAAATAATTATGGCCACAATATATTTTATTCTAATAACTAAGTCCATATAATTGTATATATTTGGTTTATGGAATAAATAAGGAATAGAATAGTTATTCCATGTGGAATAGCTATTCCAAGCTTTAGTTTAAAATTTATTAAAGAATAACTATTATATGAAATTGTTATTTTTCAATTTTGTGGAATACACATTTTATACTATAGTAAAGTAAAGAATGATTATTTCATAATTCAAAGAATGTCATTTTATACTACTATTCACCTCTTATCAACACCACCACCTCTAGTACTGTCCATCCACTACCACTCACCCACCATCAACCACTTATAACCACCATCACCACTACCATTGTTACACTCTATCTTATAATAGGATTATATTCCATTACACATAGAGTGCTTCATATAAGATAGCTAAAACCTGTTCAAAATTTAAACTTTTTCACATATGACAATATTAAATATTTTTTATCTTTATATGGATGAGCATGCTTATCTAGTTGGATAGTATATATCACCTCAAGGTGATACTAGCTCTTGTTTACCCGTTTGACATTAATCCATATACTAGTATGAGCCTATCAAGCCCTCAATATGCATCATAACCATATCTAATTAATGTGTTATTTCATCATATTACATGTTCTTAAAATAATAAACATTATTAATTACAACTCATTTAATGGATACTAAAAGAATGCATGATATGTATATGTCCAACCCAAATTTGGTCCAACACGGTCTTTTCTGAATGGACTTTGACTCCTTCACTATGAACTGCTATGTCTACTATCTATTGGCTCTAAGACCTGCATGCATTAAAAATAACATGTTAAACTACTCATAGTTTAGTAGTACATAAAAACATAGAAAAATTATAACATATAATTATAAGTTCAAGGCATTAAAACTCAAGATATACTTTGATGGCAATACATATTTATACCATCTAATTGTGGTCACTCACATGCCTGTCACATAATATGTGTATAGCATTATACTAGTTCAATTCCAAATAATTAATCTTAATATCACATATATCAAAACAACGAGGATATCAAGTCATATAAAATCATATATATGCATTCACTTATGTGATTTATGTATTCTTTATCACATGATCTAATTAGGTCATTGTTTCTTTACATGTTTATAGCCCATATCTTTTTATAATTTAAGTTGATTACCAGTTGACACATCGACCTCTCGAAGGTTCTAGTGTATACTAGTCATCATATAACGCATTGACCTCTCGGAAACTTTAGTGTATGCCGGTTGCCAGCTAATGCATTTGTTAAATTTGTGTCTCAAATGTAGTTTTTAAAAGAATAAATTAGGGTATGATTTGATTATGTTAGGATATAATTTGATTTTATGATTTTATAGGAAGATTTTATTATGTTACATGATATTATGATTTGATTTAGTATAAAATTTTTAGGAATCAAGTTTGATTATGTTTGTTGGAATTTTTAGTATAAATATGTAACATGCTGTAAATGTAATAATAAAAAGAATGACAAGTCTTTAGTTATGAATTTCTTCTATTACAATCTATATACCATACTCTTATTCATAAAAAAGCCAATAAAGTGGTATCAAAGTCATATGTCTTACGGATATGTGATAGAGAAAATATGGAAAAGAAGGCAAATTATCAAGCTTAGATCATTGGAGAAGATGATACGCAAAAATCAACAATAAGATGAAGCTAAAAGAGTAGAAGGAGATGCCTACTAAAAAAGCCTAACAAAACCATGGCCATACCAAAAAAAAAAAATTGTTCATGCCCATGCCTATGACAAAAATGTTATAACTATGCCCCATAATCATGTCTATGCTCATACAAATAAAAATATGCTCATATCTATGCCTATTCCAAATATGCCTATGACAATAAAAAAATATGTTATGATTATGTCCATAACCATACCTATGCTTCATAACCATGAACCATAAAAAGTCGTATGTCTATAACTAATTCTAAAAACAACACTTGATGCAAGGAGAAGTGTTAGATTTGTGCCTCAAATGCAGTTTTTTAAAAGAATAAATTAGGATATAATTTGATTTAAGTTATGATATGACTGGATTATATTAGGATAGAATTTGATTTTATGCTATTTTATAGGAAGATTTTATTATATTATCATGATATGATTTGATTTGATTTAGTATAAGATTTTTAGGAATCAAGTTTGATTATGTTTGTTAGAATTTTTAATATAAATATATGACATGCTGTGAATGAAATAATAAAAAGATGACAAGTTTTTAGCTTTGAATTTCTTCCATTACAATCTATATACCATATTCATACCAAAAAAAAAAAAACCAATAGCATTGACCTTTTAGAGGCTCTAGCTTTCTGGTTAAGATTGAGCAATTTGGTGGAATAATTGGTTATTCTCATCATTTAATCATGTATTGTTTTCACGATTCATTGATTTTTATCATGTATTCACATGTCATGGATAATATACAACTTCCCTTTAACATGCTCAATATAATTTCAAGCTTATTATCATGTATACATATGATATTTCATCATTCATTAGCAATGTAGAAGATATTGGCATGCTATAATCATGTTTTCACATTATAAAAACACATTTACTTTTGGTTAAAAATAAGGCATCATGGCCATGACACATTTGGCCTGGTGGTAATGCTGGTTGTAAAGGGATTTGTTCCTTTTTCTAAAACACAAGATTAAATATCTCTTTTAAGCACATCACACACATAAGCTCTATGGTGGTCCAATTGCCACCCAAACTATTAACACTCATCATATTTGCACGCTAGAATTTGCCAAAATCAATTGCAACTAATTGAACTCATTCATCTATATTCAACATTCACTCAATTCCACATATAGTTTGCCGTTCCAACAAGTCAATTTCATAGCATTCACACCACCAGTTCACAATGTGAGAGACTTACCTCTTTTGAGCCATCATTTCTAAGCACCTTATGTGCCATAACTATAATTGTGCAACTTCATGCCTATGAGTTCTCAATATAAGCAACAAGCCTAACATATACACATTTGGTTATTGGCCTAACAATTATACATGCATATACATCTCATGAATTAACAAGCACACTTATCACATTGATATCTCAACTAATCCATTTATTTCCATATTATAGATTCACATGCCAGCATTACCTCTCTAGAGGCTCCACAATAATCCATCTTTTTATCGTTAATGGTTAATTATGCAAATCAATGAACTGGGGGCTCATTGATTTAAATGAGCCTAATCTCCCCTTTTATCCTTTCTAATTACCATTTCTAACTTACTGATGGCCACATAGGAAAAAATTCAAGTTCCAAAATTTCATTTATTACAATATAGATACCATTTAATGCTATCTTTTGTGCCTATGATAAAAAGTCACATTTTACCATTTTATTGATCCCTACATAGGATTTAAGTTCAAAAGATATTACTTATGTAAATCCTATATAACCATATTCCCATTATATTATAATGGCCATTTTTATTATATTCATGCTTTATTAATGATTTAATATGCTTTCATTACCTATTTTGTATCATTGTTACTCCATTAATCTAAATCAATGTCATTTGTTATTCTTTGATATCACCTAATATGTCATTAGGCATCCAACATATCATTTATAGTCATAGGCATAATCTATCTACCACACATATCATTATTTACATACTAATTTCCATTTATTTCTAGTTACCATGCCATTTAACATAATATCATGTAATTTTAGCAAGTTAAAATGCATGTGTACTTACCTTCTATAGAGCTAACTCAAAATCTAAGTTTTAAGCTAGTCTAGCCTCCTTGGTAGATGATTCCACCTTCCAAAGGCATCTCCTATACATAATTATAACTATTTCTCATCAACTCAACACATGTATAAACATCTATAGCTACATAAAATCATATAGCTCAAAACCCTAACTTTAAAATCTTCAATCTAGGTTATTTCTTCTTAAATCATTGTCTACAATGAGTTTAACATCTTAACATACCTCAAAGGGTTCCCTCAAGCAAACCCAAGGATCTGCCTCATACATACCCATTTACAAATGGTTTTTTACCCATTTTGGTTAGAAAGTATAAATCAACCATAAACATGTTAAAAGAGGAAGGAAACATGCTATCTTACCCAAAGAAGGAAGAAAACAAGGTTGATTCGGTGGGAGACCTAAGCCCCCTCAAGCTCTAAACTTTCTCTCACTAACTCCATCTTCTTCCCTTAGTAAATCCTTCAAATCCATGTTTAAGTCTTGAACTTTGTTGTTAGATCTTATCTCTAGAGACTTAGAAACATTCAAAAATCATGTAGGAGATGAATTTCAGAGGATTGGGGGTGTGTCTAAGGTTTCAAGGCTTTGGAGGATCGGTTAAAATCCATTTATACTAGACCCTTCATGGGTTGGTTCACAACTGTGACACAAGCTACATAAGAAGCCACAAACATGATGGTCAAGGCTATCACACATTTTTTCACAGGCATGACACATCTAAATCTTCATTTTTCTCCATTCTTTTAACTCATTTCAAAGCCTAAGACCCAACTCCAATCCTATACCCTAATATTCCTCATGTAAACCCCAAAATACTTTTGATATGTCATCAAAATATATTTGATTTATCTTATAACCCATTTGTTTCATCTTGAATCACACTCATATACTCTTTATACACCACATATACCTTATTACTACAAAACCCTACTTGTGGGCATTACAACCACCGCCACTCATCCACGACCACCCACATATCACCACCACAACTATTTATTTATCACTACTCACTCATCTACTGCTACTATACTTATTAATATATATCATATTAAATTACAATTTTAGTCAAAAGTAGTTAATCTAAACTTATGAACCAAAGTATGAAATAACAATTATTTATGAGTAATTATTCTTAGAATACCTGAAATGCATTTAGACTATGTTTGGTTCATGAAATAAAATAGTGTGAAAGATAATTGTAATTTATATTTAATACTAAATGATATAATTTGAAATTATTAGCATTATAAAAAACCTTAGCCTTCTTTTCTTTCAATTTGTTTTTCTTTCTTCCTCTAGCCACCATCTTCCTTAAGCATTGAGGGATGATATGTATATACAATACAATGAAGGTTTGATAATTTTGGAAGCAAATTAAAATCAAGAATTTTCTTATCAAATTAAAATCGCAATTTTTTATTTTATTCGATTCAATTTGTAGTTATAAAAACTGGATTAACCCAACTTAGAATTCAGATGAATTTAACTTACAGTAATTTGAAAATAGTAAAAATGATTACTTTATTTGTCATTATATTTTGGTAAAAGTGTTTTAAAAAAATTATTTTTAAATTATGAAAACCATTTCCGAAGGGAAATAAATAAATATATACTTTGCTTAAAATAAATTTGAGAAAATCAATTTATAAAAAAAATAAAAAAGAATAAATTATAGAAAACTCCCCTAATGTTTTAAAAAATCATAGTCAACCAAACTTTAAAAAAAATTAACAATGGACCCCTATTGTTTGATAATTATACAATTTGAGATAACTGTTTGGAAAACTAAAGCTTAATATATTGAATGTCTTGCAGTTATAGTCATTGGCAATAAGTAGAAACATTAAACTCTTGTAAAATGTCATTACATTGTACATGAAACTCTAGAAAATTTAAACAAAAATATCACACAAAAAAATCATGTAGTATATTGCTATGTAGTGTTTGAAATTCATACAATGCCAAATGAATATGCATTATCTCAAATGAAATTGATACCATCCATGCATAAATAAATGACCACGTCAGAAGACACTACCATGTCAACCACTACAAGGTTATAAGCTAGGAGATCACTCATTCAGAAACCAATAGACACTCGTTGGAGATCCCCCGGATCACACCAATATGATGATTGGGTGCCAAAAAATGTCTAATCTACCTCGTAACATGCATAAGAGGTTGTTGCAGGATATTAAAAGCATAGATGACATAAGAAGGCATGTGCTAGTAGATATGAACAATAAAGAATAACATTAAAGCACTCCGATGAGACAGAAGAACTGCTTGGGACAGAGAACTCCTGACATTTGTAGGCTCAATGTCAAAATACCAGTAGCTATCCAAAGGGTAAACCGCTAACTCTCTCTCTCTCTCTCACCCTATATAAAGGGATCTCTATGAGGAGCTCTAGAGAACTCAACTTATAGTCTTCAATTATTCTTAACATATCTCTATATCCTTCTCTTCCAAGAAACTGAATTGATCATTGGAGTGGACACACCAGACTCTCCTCCGGTATCTATTCTAATATTTGTCTACCTATAGGATCCGAACGATTAGGGGATAAGAGTTATCATTGGTGTGTGAGCGTGGATCCAATGGCAGATGATGGAGGAAATGATAATGAGAAAAACCCTCAATTTCGGACTCCTAGAGCAGGCTTATGCTCGGTTCTTATTGGAGAAACCAGCACACCTAGTAACTTGCAGATTGCACTAGAGCGAACAAGGCTAGAACATATTACAGTGGACGATGAAGAAACACCTAATTTCTCCATAATGATGATGGAATTCAATGAACAATCAGAGAAATGCGGGAAATTCACAAAAAGATGATGGAATGGAAGAAATGGGAGAACAGAGCCCCAACACCTACCACAAATAAACCTCAAAGATCAATATTCCACTCCCTAAAAACCCCAAAAACACCTAAAGCCCCTTATATTAATAGACAAATCACCAGAACTATAGAAACACCTATAAACTAAGTAAACCTTTATGAAACCATCAAAAGTGTTATGAAAGAATTACAACCACAAACCCAAGATTTCGATATAGCCTCCACCACACATCACCCTTAGCAAACCATATTCTCCAAGAGTGTTAACCTAATATAAAATTACCTAGACTTCCCACATTCGATGACCAAGGTGAATCTTGCAATCATGTGACCTAGTTTAGAACAACAATGGATCTATACACTAACCAAGACTCTATTCTATGTAAAGTCTTTCCCACCACATTGGTAGGATTGGTGTAACAATGGTTCTAGGGCCTTGAACTTGGATACATTCATTCGTTTGAACAAATGGCAGAGATGTTCAACACTAGGTTTATAACAAGCCTGAGGAAAAGAAAGGTGTCTACAGATTTGCAAAAGGTGTTCCAGAGGAAAAAAGGGACCCTTAGAGAGTATGTAGAGAGATTCAACAAAGAGGCTATCACGATAGATGACCTGGATGATGGCGTCGCCATCGGAGCCTTCACAATAGGCATCATGTCCAAGTTGTTATACAATTCATTAGACCTTGATAGACCTAGATCTTTCACTAAAGTAATACTGAGAGCTAGACAGCGCATTCAGTTATAGGAAACCATGCGAGCAGATGGTGACATTTTGGAGATTAGAGTCTTGAACATGGCCCAGTTATCATCTAAGGCAAGAGAAAAACACTAGGCGTTTCCATCTTAAAAAGAAGAAAAAAAGGATTCTCACTTATACAGAGGAAAATGAGAACACTCTTCAGGATATATGGATCGCCATGGATATCAATCTTATGATAGAAAATTCACCCTGCTAAATGTATCAAGGGGTCAAGTTCTAATGGTAGGTAAACAAGCCAGTGAAAAGTTGCAGTGGCCCTAGAAGCTCAATAGTAGATACGCTTAAAAAAGAGATTGCTCTAAATATTGCGATTTCCACCAAGATCATGGCCACGAAATAGAAGATTGTTGGTAGCTAAAAGAAGAGATTGAGAAACTGATATAAAGAGGTGCCCTAAAGTAGTTCATTGCTAAGAAGGGGGGCATGAGAATAGAGAAAGTGAACAGAAAGACACCTAAGGAGCTGAAAAAAAGAGCAAGGGATAACCATCCTCCATGATCAACATGATTATGGGGGGTATATCTCAGTTGGAAAATAGGTCTAAGAAGAGAAAAGTTAACAATGCCCTTCACATCTCCAAAAAGCCAAACCGGTCACCTTCTTTCCATCAGATGGAGATTAGATCAACAATGGCCATGAAGAAGCGCTTGTTATAGACACTGGAATAAATAACATGTGGATCAAAAAAATCTTGGTAGATAATGACTCGGCACTCTTGATGTGTTCAAAAAGTTAGGAGGCATCACAATAGATCTTTAGCCAGTTAATATATTAATGGTAGGGCGGGCTTGATGGTTAACCATTACATGTAAAGGGATCGACTTGGTTAACCACCCAGATTGGGAATGAAGAAACATTTGAAGATTTTCTAGTCAACTTCATGGTGGTAGATATCCCATTCGCCTATAACATGATTCTAGTAATGTAATACCCTCTAACTAAGGCCTAGTCATTTTGCATGAATACATGACACATATGAGGGGTAATTCAGTAATTAAAAGTAAGGATATAAAGTAATACATATATATATATATATATATGAGTTAGATTTAACATTATAATAAAGTCATAATTAAGGTATATTGAAGGTATATGTAAGGTATAATTGAGATATATTGGTCGGTTTTGGTTTTGGTTTCAGTTTCAAGAAAGGGACGAAATAAATCAATAATTATGAAAAATTAAAGTGTCACGGCTATGACAAGGGGTGTCACGGCCATGACAATCAAAAAAGATGGATAAATATGACTGTTTGAAGTCAGTTACTATAGTAACTTTGTATGGCTATAAAAGGGAACCTTCATGATCGTGAAAGGTGACTATATAAAGCTTTTTCCACGATATTATCACCATTTTCCATCATTTTTTCCGTCCTTAAAATCCAAACCCCTTTCACACACCCTTAAGAACATCAAGGGAGTGATTCTTCATGGTTTTTAAGTGATTTAAAATCAAAACAACAAAGAAAGCAAGATTTGAAGAAATCATCACCATTGGTGAGATTTTGGAGGAGAGAGAAAGTTGGCACAAGAGAGCCCACAAGTTCCTTGCATGATCAAGGGTTATTTCTGCTTTCAAGAGGTAAGAAAATCCAAGAAAATCATCTTTTTGTTGTGATTATGAAGTTATATGGAAAGATTGTGTTGGTTGGTATGGAAACCCTTAGAGGAAGATGAAGGGTAGTTGGATTTTGTATGTGTTTGTGATTTTTGAAGTTATTAGAAGTGAGGTACCATGATATGGAGTAGAAATCATGCATTATAACCATAGTTTGAGGAGTATAGGTTAGTTTTATATTTTTGTCATACTACCATAGACATAATATTTGATATGTGGTATTGTTTGTGATAGGAAGACAATAGGGAGGAGATCTACAAGGAGAGTAGATAGCTCCTTAGTTGAGTTTTTATCAAGCTCATAATAGAGGTTTGTACATATATGCATTGTTATTTGCCCCTTAAATGTGATAATTGCATGTATAAAATGAAATATGTGCTTATATGATATTGAATATGCTTATTTTTGAAGAAATGGGATATTGTATAAAATGAAAGCATAACGTGGCATGATCAAATGTTAGAAATGTTAATTAGAGTATTTGAATATGTATAAATATGGTTATAAGTATGAAAAAAGCAAATGTGTTATATAGGGTATGATGCATGTATAAAACGTATGTTATGAACTT
>CATIWF010160869.1:0-39799 GCA_949630135.1 Balakata baccata
AGCTTGAAAAGTTGAGTTTTGGCAGCATCATGCCAGTGACTTAAGGAGTCACGGCTATGACAATCAGGTTTGATAAGAGTATAGAGCTGTTAAGTGTCACGCCCGTGGCTCTGAGTAGTCACAGCCATGATAAGTTTGATACAAATAAGGTTGCTCTATTTTATTTCATTTTAAATATGTTATCCAGCCCTTGAGCCTCTCTTCAAAAATACACTTATCTGGCCATCTCCTATATTTTATGAGCTTAATAACCTTTAATCAATCACCTAAAACCAAGATTCTACTATAGATTGAAGGATTTCTTCAAGGTAGGAAAAGGAGCACAAGAAAGAGTTAGAGATCTAGGAAAGCTCAGGATTTCCTTTCTTCCAACTGACTTCTTAGTCTTTTTAAGGTAGGAAAACACCCATTTTCATTTCCTAAGCATGGTTTTAGGTAGATTTGAGTTGTTTCCCAAATGGGTATTCACCCTTCTTGGTAGTTGGATTATTATGGTTGGTTTGAGTTTTCTTAAGAGAAAATTCTATATAATGCTAGATTAAGTAGATGACCACATTTTTAAAGGGGTTTGAGTGACCATAGACCTATAAGTTGAAGAGTGATGGGTTAGGTTTTATGTTTTTCTAGCTTTGTGCGGTAACATGTGTTGAAATATGGTTATGTTTGCTCTTAGGAGGTGATCTTAAAGGTGGAGACAACCACTAAAAGGGATAGATAAGCTCTAAAGCTTGATTTTGTGTTGACTTCATAAGAGATTTGTACATAACTACATTTGGGTTCAATTGAATTGTTTTAATTAATGATGATATGCATGAAAACTTGATATTGGGCTGTATAATATGTTTATGCTTCAAAGGTAAATGTTTGGTTTATGGCTTGTTGATAAGTTGATATACCTTTGAACTTGAGATGAATTATGACATGTTAGAAACTTGAGTTATGTTATGGAATGATAAAAATGGAAAAATTGTTGAGAGTTATGAAGATTGTGATATTAGTAAAGTGAGGTTTCAAATGGATTTTATCAAGTTAAATGATATTCTTGCATCTCTTGTGTACTACATGTTTTATGGTATGAAATGTTGTTGAATATGAGTGTTTTTAGTGAGGTTCCACATTGAAAAACCATAGGAATTGCATGAGACTTGTTGGAAATCTATTTAAAATGAAATTTAGAAAGTTTTCTAGAGCCATGGGCATGACTCAAAAGGCGTGTGGAGGCAAAAGGTTTCACCATCAAGCTCACAGCCAAGCAAGCCATGAGCCAGGCCATGACACTTGAGCAGAGTGCCTTTATGATGTTGTTTTGTGATGTTTAAGTGATTTATGTCATGAGACTTTATAAATGAAATATTCTTGAGAAAGAAATGGTATTGTTGACATTAATTATGTGATGAGATATCTCAAATTTCTATATTAGGAATGTGAGAAAGGTAATTGCCCAATTACTCTAACTAGGACTGGAGCTAGGATAGATGGCATGTTGTTGAGGGAGTTGGTGCCACTTAGGCCCGAAATTGGCCCTTATAGGAATGAGACCCATGTGTCAAAGAGTTATGCCTAAAGTGGCACCCATAAAGGCTTGAGATTATCTTATATCAGACAGAGTTCCTGAAAGACTCGGAGTAGCCGTTGATCCCATATCCAATTTGGTCTAGTTTAAAGTATAAGAGCAAAAGAATCATGACATATTTCAACTATAGTAAGTAAGAGGTAAGTTTATGTTAGAAAAATTACATGAGATAGATATATGTTATGCTATGCATGTGATATATGTGAGCATAGTGATATAACGAGATATTTTTTATTGGATGAGATGAATCACATGTTCATGCATACATATGTGCATACCTATATATTGTTCATGTATATATATTGATTAAATCTATATATTATTATGTACCACTAAGCATGTTATGCTTAGCTTGTGGATGTTGTTTCTCCCACGTAGATTAGAGACATTAGATCTTTTACTGAAAAATAAAAATAGCTCAAGAAAAGAGTCAAAGGACAAACCCATTAGGGTTGGTGATACAACTATTCTTTTATTTATTTCCCTTTAGGTTGGGATGTGATCTGTACATACTTATGGACGTGTAAAGTTTTAAAGTTTCGATGGATTTTTGTTACCTTTGGCCAAGTTGGGGCCTTTAACTGTTATTGTTATGGAGATTTAAGGTTTATAGATCTTTAAACTCTTTATGCATTTTGATAAGTTGTAATGCCTACAAATAGGGTTTAGTTGTAATATATGAACAAATGACATATGAAGGTTACTTTGGTAATTAAAAGTAAGAATTTAATATATATATATATATATGTGTGTATGTGTGTGTGTGTCATATGGTGGGAATATGAGAAGTACTTGGAAGGTGAAAAAGGTGTATTTAAGGTACATAAGGGGTATATAGTTGGTTTTGGGTCATGGACTTCGAAAAGAGTTAAAAGAATGAAGAAAAGTATGAAAAATATTATTCATGACCATGAACGAGCTTTGTCCATGGCCGTGAAAAGGCCTTATTCATAGTCGTGAAGGTCATGTTTTGGGCTTTTTGGGCAGACTAATTCACGGCCAAGGCAAAAAGTGTTATGACTGTGAACCTAGCCGCGAAAGGGATTGCTATAAATAGTCTAAGCTCCGTTTATTTCATTTAAACCCGATCCTAAAAGCTTCAAAATCCTAGAAAAGCTCCAAATCTTCTAAGAACTCATTCCCTTTATGATTTTGATGAGTTTTATGCTCCTAAAACACAAGATTTACTACTCAAGAATAAGATTTGTACATGAATTTGAGAGATTCACTAAGGAAAAAGATAAAGTTGGAGAGAAAAAATGTAGAGCTTAAGAGAACTCATGTCTTCCACCAAATCGACTAAATTTTCTTCCTTCTTTGGGTAAGATTTCATGTTTTCCCTTCTCTTTTAACAAGTTTAAAGTGATTTGATGACTTAAACCTAAAATGGGTAGAAACCCATTTGTAAATAGGTAAGTTTGATGTAGAACCTTAGATATTTTTTGGAAAAACACTTCTTAAGGCTAGATTGAGTTGATTTACATGTTATTAAACGGATTTAAGTAAGAAAGAACCTAGCCTAATAGTTTTTGAGTTAGAGTTTAGAGTATATGGCTTTTTGTGGTTGGAGTTACCACCAAAGAGGACTAAGCAAGCTTAAAAGCTTGGATTTTGAGTTGGCTCTATAGAAGGTAAGTATACATATGCATTCTAATTTGCTAAAATGAAATGATCTAATGTTAATGATATGAAATTTTTGATAGATGGCATGTTAATTAGAGATGATAGGAAATATATAATAAAGAAGAAGATATTTAGTAAATTAATCATAATTGTAGGTCATAAATGATATGAGGAACTAAAATATAAAGATAGAATGAGAATAAAAGTATGGCTTCCTTATATTTAATGTACCCAAAAACCCATAATATGAAAATATATGACTATGGACATCATTGCTAAGTAGATTAGTCATGGTGGATATGATGAATGGTAATTATAATTAATTGGTAAATGAGAAATGATAATTATGAAAGAGTAAAAGAGATTATAAACTCATTTAAGTTAATGAACTTTTAGTTCATTTATCTGTATAAATAGTACTTAAGGGATCACAAAGATAGAAAAAGAATTTGGCTAAGTCTCTAAGGAGGCAATATTGATACATAATATATAATATGGAAATGAATAAAATAATTGAGATATTCATGTAATAAGAATGTTTGTCAATTGGTAAAGAGTTAGGTTACTTAAAGGCTTAAATGGATTGATAAGCAATATTAATTAACAATAAATGACATGTTTGAGAATAAATGATGGAACAATGAGTTAAACATAGTTAATGAAAATATGCTTGAATGGGGTTTCATATGTAATGACTTATGTATGATGAGTATGTCTAAGGAATAATAAAATATGACCAAATATTCTAGGTACCACATTTATCAATAATAAGGTATCTAAAATGAAATAAAAGGGTGATGAAACTTGTATTTATGTATGGAATCATTAGAAATTATGATTTTATATGTGTGATGTTTTACCTATCGGCTTAATTGGTTGTAAGTTAGATTCAATGTCAATATTGAAAATTGATAAATAAATAGATGCACGAGTTCAATGAAGGCACTTAGAGTGCTTAAAAAGAAATGACCTAATAAAGGTATGTCTCTTACTTGAGAACTCATGAATTTAAGAGTTGGAATTATATGTGGGACTTCTGTTTATGATGTTAATGGATTACTATTGGCATGTCATATGTATGTAATGATGACTTTTACATGTTGATAGGAATTGTTACACTTGGTTAACCTTAGTATCGTGTATGCTAAATTGTGATACTAGCATGTTATGTAAAGTGACATGTAAGCTTAAATGCTGAAAACATGTCATAGATCCCTTGAAATGAGACAAATTCATGAATAATAGAAGCATGTTTTAATATGATTTATTATATGTATTGATAGGCTGGATGGCAATTGGACCACTATAGAGCCTATGCATGTGATATATATATATTCTTGTATTTAGAAATGGGGATAGCCCCTTTCACAACCAAATTAGAGATTTTCATAACCATGAACATAGAAGCAGAATGCTTCATACCCAGTCTTTACAGCCAGGCCATTGTTTATAGCTGTGAATACACTATTCTCATCAAGTTGAAATTTGCTTCATGATATGAAAATGTGCTTGCCACATGCAAGAACACTTTTATATGATGCTATAAAAAAAAGGAACATGTTTATGAACTTGAATAGACATGAGACTATGGTTATATGTTATGCATATGAGAAATAAAAAATGTAGTATTAAATGCTCATTTCTCTACCTGAGGACTATTTTAGGGTAAATGATGCATCATAAAGGGGATATGTGATATGTATCGATAAGTATGAGAGAGGATTAGGTTGTCTAGCCCTAGTGAGGGTGCTCTTGTTCCTAGTACTCATATCTATTATACTCAATCAGGTTAGTTGAGCTCAGGTTTGAGTGAGCACACTTGAATGAGCATACAAATTATAGTGTATGAATAGGATGTCTAGCCCTGGTCTGGGTGTGCCTAATTCATACCTTGTATATAGAGTGAGTAGGATGACAAACTATGGTTTGGGTGCACCTATTTCACACTCCGTATCTGGTCAGTCCAAGAATGAGGCTTGGGTCATTAGATATTATGAGATTATGGGCTACTTATTTAAAAGAAAGTGAAATATGGAAATGCATTAGTAACATGAATAATGTGGTGAAAACTGAAATGAAATGTAAGGTGACATTATTATAAATATTATGAGAAATTATATGTTATTCTTAGAATTGATATACGTTTGAGCCTCCTAGAGGTGACGTAAAAGAATTGTTAAGCAGTTAGCTTAATGATAATTTTGCCAAGATTGAAATATGCATGATGACACAATATGGAGATATTAAACCAAAGGATATATAATGCCTATAATTTAGGGCCTAAAAGCAATACGGATTTTGAGGGGTATTATGGTAATTAAAAGTAAAAATATAAAATAGGGCAATTCTAGCTTATTTTTATGTTTTGGTGGGCAGAACCGAATCCCGCTCGGAAAATGCCAGATTGTAGTAGGGAAAGGTTTCCCGCTCGCGACACTAGTTTCCTAGTCGGGACTCTCCTCTGGACTGCACACTATAAATACGTATTTTTACACCTTTTTCCACTCTTATCAGAAACCCAGCCGACATCTACACCCCCTAGACACTCCTGAAACACTTATATTTGTTCCTCTTCGATACCCCATTTGATTTAACACTTGAAAACACATTTGGATTAGATTATCAGAGATTTAATTAGGATTTTGGTATTTTTCATCAACACAAGATTTCTGTCAAATAACCTCTGGAACCGAATTGTGCATCTCTGTTTGTGGACATGATTCAATAAGTATAATGATAATTTAACAGCCTTAGCACCATTTTTATGGTTGTAATTGCGTTAAATTAGGGTTTTCTCAAATTTCTCATATGGTTCATTAAGAACAAAAGATATAGAACGGTTTATGACCCTTTATTTCATATATTTGATGCTAGGGTATGAAACTGAAGGAGGAAACGAACATTAGAATGTGAGAGAGATGTAGAGTGAGGATTTTTGGCTCCGTTGTTAGAGGTTTGTACATATAATCATATTTATTCTCTTTCTGGCTACATTTTGCTAATGATTAGGTATTTTTAGATGTTATGTCACTGTTGAATGCCATAATTATTAATATGAATGATCTGAACATGTTGGTATGGATCAATAACATGGATTATTCATGATTTTCATGTTAAATTGATGAAATAAGAATTAAATGGATTATGGCATGTTCACAATTACAAAATGGTCTGTTTCAATGAGGTATGACATTCTGGAAATTGGTATTGTGCTTTGAAATTAAGTGAATTGGTGTTAACATATGAAAACCAAAATCTTTCGTGCTGATATCGGGCCTTTCCCAGTCGGGAAAAGGCAACCCCAAGGCACACAACCCAGTGATGGCCAAGGCCAGTGGCACGCCGCAACGTGCTAAAGTGCAAGTGCACTTATATGAAAAAGTAAAATGTGGGTTTGATGAAATTAAATACTTATGTTTTATCTATGATGATATAGAGGGTGAAGACAAGATTATGTGATATTTTATTGAAAGTGATGACATGTTACACTATCTATATGTACATGATGACACATGGTTTATGATACAATATAACATGGAAATACCGATATGTATGTTAAAAGGAAAAAATATTTATATTGCCATGCGATATCACGGAAGTGTATTGTAATTATGGAATATGGTATATGTTACTAAAGGAAAAGATTAAAATGCCCTTACTCATACTATGACTGACTATAGGATAGATGGCATGTCATTGAGGGTGGTTATGGTACCGTAGGATTATTTCATGGGTTTATGTTCGGGCAAAGTGGTTATAGCTCCGAGAGCGCCCTTGACCCATATTGCTAGCAACTATTATTATTATTGATGATGAGTCAAGTTGGCTTCAGCTCCGAGAGTGCACTTGACTTATGTACAGAACATACAGTATGATCAAGTGGGTAAGATGGCTTTAGCTCCGAGAGTGCCCATATTCACAACTCATACCTGGTAGTCTAGTATAAAGTAACTGGGCAATTTTATTGAATAAATGAAAACAGGAAAATGTAACATAATATGAGGAATAAGGAAAGATTTCTGTTTACCAAGTACACTACAGTGATGTGTAATGATTTGATTAACATGATAATATGACTATAATTAGATGATGAAGTGTTATATTATGACTTTCACATAATAAATGATATGATTTGAATATGATATGCATAATAGAATTTATATAATTATATGTACCACTAAGCTTGGATAGCTTAGCATGTGGGTATCCTACATGCAGGTCTGAAGTCATAGGTAGAGTTGACACGAAAAAGTTGAACCAATCAGATCCAAAGTCAGCTCATATTTATGCATTTCTTTTCATATCATACTTTTTGGGATATTGGATTTTGTTTTAAATGGTATTTCGAATTATGGGTTGCATGGATGTTTTATTTGGGCGTGTTTAGCCCTCGGTTATAGATTTATTCATTATGAATTCTTAATAAACCTGAATGCATGATAATTATCTATATGGTTATATATTGCTATGTATAATCAAATGTATGATATCATCATATGTTAAAATGGTAAAGGCTAAAAGGGGAACAGTAGCTAAAGGTTCAGTATCATGAATGCAGTAGCACTTCCTTATATAACGGGTTAGTATTCTATATGGGAGAGTCTTACAGGATAAGACATATATTTTATGGATTATATTAATATGTATAAAAGAGGTATGGAATGAATATATAACAATTGCATAGGTATGAAATGTCCTGACATTGTTATGGCAATGTGTTTTAAATATCACTGTGTTAAAAATGATATTTATCATAAATAATGTGAATTCATGTTTTGTTGGTATGCATATGTGTACTACTAAGTTGTGAGTAGTTTAACGTGTTTTCATGTGCACACAGATCATGGAACCAATATATAGTTGATGTAACAGTTGACAGCGAAGATGCCAAAACTTGTGTCAAAACTCATGCCAAGAGGAGACTGTGAATATCTCCGATTGTGGACCGAACATCTTCATAACATGCATTTATTTATTTGTTGCATTCATTTATGGGAATGTAATTAATTGTAATTGTTATTATGTAATAATGTAACATGATGCAAAGACAAAGAAAAAGAAAAAGGGAAAAAAATAGATATAGCTCAACTAGATATAGTTGAGACGCATGAGATGAGAGTCTTATAAGCCTATGATATTATATCATATGTGAATGTGCAGGCAAACAGAAACTAGTGTTAACTAGTTCAGAGTATATTCAATAAGTTAGACAAGTAAGTCTAAAAGAATATATATGCATAGAATATGATGGTAACTTAAAATTATAAAGTTTTAAATTTGAATAGGATATAGCTAGTCAATCTATAACACTTTCTATATATTATGGGATATACTCATGATATAAGGGAGGGTGTTACATAAGTCATCATGGTCATGATGCAAAGTTTTTTTTTTTTTAAAGAACATATTTTCCTTCTCATGCATCATAATATTTACCTATATACTTGAGATTTATTATCTAATTATATGGTGGGGTATTACATATAATACCATTATGACTTTCTTTGGAAAGAACTTCTTGAATGTTGAGAACTTATTTCAAATCCTTTAAAATGCTGATAGCTAAACATTTCACAAAAGCATTTGAAGATGATCGCCTTATGAATCGACCATCATTATTGTTTTATAGGGAAGAGACATAATGATTAGTGATAACATCCACATAAGATAGTGATTGACAATAGTTGAAGGTTATTGCTGGAGGTTTGTGATTTAAAGGCTTTTTGGGAGGTGGTTTCCTGAAATAACGATCATGAGTAGAGTTAAGGCAAAAAAGCTGACTATAAAACAAAATCTCACCTATGAGACGCTGATCACCAATCACAACGAAGTTGATATAGATAAGAATAGCATGACAATCCTTAATGTCATAGAATATAACAAAGGCGAAAGTGTTTTCTCTAATAGTGAGACAATCTAGAATATAGACTTTGATAATATTTCACTATTTTGATAAATGTTGCCATAGAGCTTTAGCGTTCCAGGTCGATGGAAAATTCTTAAGGTAAATCACCTTACCAAAGGATGGTGGTTTTCGGTGGATAAACCTATTGGCTAGGACTAGGTTGAGAGGATCCTTCCATCCTTGGGACCCATTTGCGAGAGAGAGATGTCACTCAATATTGAAAACTTAGTTATTATAGTGTTTTTCTTAACTGTATTCTAATATGTTTTATACTCCTAATTTTTAAATATCTTCATTTTAGCTTAATTGAAAAAGGCATAATCCTTTTGTGAGACAACTCATTAAAAAGATAATTTCTTCTATTTGTTAAATTAAACCGAAGTGATCATAAATCTATAGTTTTTCTTGTTACCATAAATATTTAGGATGGAAATTCAGTTAATTGAAGATTTTAAAAGTTTGTAACCAACTCGATCAGGTTTGAATTTCACCTTTTCCTTTCTCTCCCCTGCATTTTTTTTTTTAAAAAAAAGGCTAAATGGAAAGAATTTAAAAGATTGTTAACTTAAGGAAAAATTGTTATTTATCCACTTAAATTTGACATAATACATCAGACCTAAATTTTAAAAATTATATGATTTGCCCTTTTTATTTTATTATATTCTATTAATACATCATTTCATTATATTTTGTATTAAAAAGAAGTTAGATTATGATGAAATAACATAGAGAAAAATATTATTTATTCCATGAAGTTTGATTTATTGTATTAGTATTTTCCTACAAGTTTAATCTATTGTATTAGTACCCCTTTTGAAGTTTGAAATATTTTATTAGTACTTTCTAAGCGAAAGAGAATATTATTTTGATTAATGATAAATGTTTTAAAATTTAACAGAAAAACTATACAGTAACGAAGATAAAATAAAAGGGATAAATCATATGATTTTTAAATATCAGAAAGTACTAATATATTATATCAAACATCATGAGATAAATATTAATTTTCCCTTATTATAACCTCAAAAGTCAGAGAATGATTGCAAGTAGTTTACAAAACAGAATACGAGGGAATTAGAGAATTTTTGGTGTTTAGGGTGGAGGATATCTATTTTGCTAACTAAGAAGATGATTAAGAATGTTTTAATCTGATTTTGGACACTAAGCATGAAAAGTTAAAGTTATTAACCCTAGCTAAACTGGATAATAATATAGTACATAGTAGCAGTAATAGTAGTAGCAGCTAGGTACCTTGCAACTCCCAAGGCTCCATCTTATTGAGGTCCACCTCTCTAATAACCTCCATGTCGAACTTTTGGAAGGAAACTTTTTTCTTCAAGTAGTAATGAAGCAGCTCTTCGTCGGTTGGATGGAACCGGAATCCTGGAGGCACTCCGCCATTCGACGAACCCATTAATCTATTACCCCTGCATTCATTAACCCTGAACCGGTTAATTGATTTTGCGGATGGATCACTTGCTTAATTTGCCTCTTAATATTGGTTCTAATTAAGCGTACTCGGCTAGCTAGCTATACAGATGGATGTAGAGGTACGGACTTTAAACATTCTCTACAATTTGGTGCACCACAGGTGCTTAAATACAATCAAAATTTGTCAACGGAAGACTAATATAAGATGGTGATGTAGACAAGTTGACGGCCGGTGACTACGCCGGCGGGAATGGTTAAAGATATCGTAAAAGGCAAGTTTATGTAATAAAACTTTATTATTAGAATCATTTTTATTTCAATTGTTTATGTAATTAATTTATTCTTGACTCGAGAGGTATTGATTTAAATCAATTGTATTTGAGTTTCGGTTTTATCAAACTATCCACATAATTAAAAAGAAAAGAAAAAACAGAGAACTGGCATCCAATTCACGCGTCCTCACATTCATGTGCGACTGGCGACGTATAGCTAGCTATTCATTCCTCTTCATCCTGCTGTGCCCCATTTAATTTAATTTAAGAAGTGGGAATTAATGGAAACCATCGCAAGAAAATAATTCAAACAAACTTATTTGATTGTTCCTAAAGCAAAGCTTGACAATTTGATTCTTCTTAAAGCAAGCCTTTGAAAAACTGCAAGGAAGAGGAATTAATAGGCTTGTTTCTTGGGACTTTCGCGTATACATGAACTTCTAAAAAATTAATATCTACTATTTCCATATCAATATGCATAATATGAAAAATGATGCTTGTCTCAATATTTATTTTTTCAATTTGTCTTAACTAATATAAAATATTTATATTTTTAATGCAAATTGAATAAAATAAGTGAATAAATGGATATATAGAGTACAAGTATTTTATATTAGTTGGGACTAGGGATATAAATGAGTCAAACTACTCGAATTCAACTTGGAGTTAATCGAGTCGAGCTTGAGTATCATAATACTCTACTTGTGAAGTTCGCAAGCTTAATCGAATATCTTTTTTTATTATTTATTAAATTATATTTATACCGTAAGTATTTTAATATATTCGAACTTAATCGAGTCGAGTTAATTCGAGTCCATTTCGAATTGATCAGAGTGCACAATTTATTAAATTTTTCAATTGATTCAAGTTTTATTAAGTTGAAATTGAGTAGCTCGAATATTTTTCAAATCGAGTTTAAAACAATTGAAAAGAAGTTCGAATCGAGTTTGATCTTCGAGTTTTTTATTCGAGTCGAGCTCGAGCTTGAAATTATATTGACTCGACTCGATTACACCTTTAGTTGAGACAAATTGGGATAAAAAGTATTGAAATAAATAGTATTTCTCTATATGCATGGCCCTAGCTATATATAGGTTAGCCAAAGTGATTTTGATAGTTTTGTTTTTGCTCTAATGTATCACTATTCTTACTGAAATTCTTAGATAAATTATGTCTAGCATATTATCTATAAACTAATTCAATTATTAAATAACATGTATATATATTATATTTATTTCAACTAATAAAAATAAGACAATTAAATATATATCAATAAATAATTGACTTAGTCTATATATAACATATTAGTCATAGTCTACTTAAAAAATTTTCCTATTCTTACATTGATTTATTATTATTCTCTTTGTCCAAAGAATATATATTCACTTTCCATTTTTTACCATCCAAAATTATAGACTACTTACCTTTTTTAAAGTGTAATTATTTTGTTCAATTACCAAAATATATCATTATTTATATATACTTTTTTTATATAAAATATATACCCTTATTTAATATATCTAAATATCTATTTATTTTTTATTTTTTACTTTAAATCACTCTTAAAATTGATTGGTATGTTTAAATCACTCTTAAAATTGATTGGTATCTACATGAATAATAATTTGAATCTTACATTAAAAAACTCAATAGTTATTTTCAAGATAGTAATAAATAGAGGATATTTTTAGAAAACAACGATAAAAATCAATAATTTAACTATATTAACTAATTTTCTTAATGTGTGAAAATAGAACTAGATTTATCTTTTTCGAACAGAAGAAGTAATATTTTATCTATCAGGTATGATTTATATCACTTGGTATGAATTTTTAGTAGTTAAAGTATAATGTTTATTAAATATATGGCTTGTGAAATGAAATTTAAACAAAAAGTAATGGTGTAACTAATGTTCTTTTTAACTAATATCACACGATCAATGTATTATGTAGAATTCTTAGAAGCTATTTTGAATACTTGGAAATAGATGCGAGAAATAAACTCTTATATAATCTTTTGTACTGATTATTCCTATAAGTATACCTCCTTTTTTAGTACTAAAGAATTACAAAATCATAAAGATATAACTCTTATAATCTTGTATGTTTTGTTAAAGTAATATATTACACTTATTTAAATTTGTGGCTATGTTTTAGCTAAAAATGTTACAACATTTGGTGCTATTAATTTATGTGTAAAATATTTTGTGATGGTGGATTGAATATTATATATTCAAAATTATTGGAATATCCAATTTTATAACTTCATCCGTCCAAAAAGATAAGTCTAGTTATATTTTTATAAATATTAAAAAAATTAGTTAATTTAGTTAAATTAATGATTTTTGCTTGATGTTTACCAAAAATATTCATTTATTATTATCTTGAAAATAACAATTTGGTCTTTTTAATGCAAGACTCAAATTAATATCCTTACGGATGCCAATCAACTTCAAAAATTATTTAAAGCAAGAGTTGAAAAAAAATATTTAGATATATTTCATAAGGGTATATTTGTAATTGAATAAAATAACTATATTTTAAAAAAGGTAAAGTGACATATAATTTCATACAATTAAAAATGGGAAGTGACCTTATCTTTTCATGATAGAGAGTATTATTTAGTGACATGAACTTCAAACTTTTAATGAGAGGAAATTATGGTGGTAATTGGTTTTAGTGAGAGTAAATTATGATATTGTGAGAGGAATTGAAATGGTAATGAGATTTTTAGTGAGAGAAAAATGTTTAAATAATAAGAGTATCCTCAACAATGCTCCTTATTTTACTTTCTATTATATTATAAAAAATTTACTCATTATTTTAGTTTGTTTATTTCACTTCTAATATAAATTTTTTTATTAATAAAATTATCTAAAAAATGAAGAGAAAGTAAAAGATAAAAAAAAGAAGGAAAAAGAGAGAAAATAATAAAATAGATGAAAGAGAAATGATAAAATATTGTTTAGAAACTCATTGTGACTCCTAAATTTGAGGAAAAAAAATATAAATTTTAAAGAGTGAGATAAGTAATGAAAAAGATAAGAAAGCTGTTGAATGATATAAAACTTTCTAAATATAGATAAAGAAGAAAATAATAAAGTTGTTGGGAATGCTAGAAGAGGAAATGACATTGGTAATTATATTTTTAAGGAGATAAAAGAGTACAAATAACGAGAATAAGCCTCTTGCTGAAAAAATGATTTAATGATGGGAGGAGTACTCATGGTAATAGCATTAACGACGGAATTTGAATATCGTCATTAGTTACTTTTAGTAAGAGAGGCAATAACAAAAGGCGGTGACGGGAGATTTTTCCTCACTAAAAGGTTTTAATAACTACATTTAATCATTTAGCGACAAGATTTTCTATCGTTATAGGTTGATTTTCTAGTAGTGACATTTAACGACAAAAGCTACCTCATTCCCATCTAAAATAAAACCATCTAAACCTTTATAAAACTTAATTCTTCAAACCCAGCCCATGATTTTCAAGTAGTTTCTTATTAAGTTTCGTGGATATTATAGAAGACATTTATTGTGATCTCTACAAACTCAATCGCCAGCAATTTTCAAATAAAATGATCGGAAAAATGCCAGAAGCATAATTAATTTATTACAGTCAGAAGTCAATGCTTGGTGGGAAATGAAAAGGGTTAGACAAAATTTTGCATGGTTTTGGGAATCCAGAACATACATAAAAAATTAATAAAATTACTAATAAAAAGTTAGAATATATATAGAAAATAGAAATATATTGATTACAATAAGAATAAATAGTGGAATTTGGCTTTATAGATGAATAGAGTTAAATCCACAATTTATTCTAAATTTTAAAAATAAGAAAATATTTTTAAAATATTGTTTATAAAATAAAAAATTACGATTTATTTCCTGAAATTTATTGTAATCCCTAATGTTTAAAATTTATATAATTAGTCTCCTTTATTATATTTCTATTAAATTATATAATCATTCTCTTAAATTTTATGTTTGCTTTTAGATCAAATTTGCAAAAATATTAGTATAGCAAATCAAATTTCTAGAGATAAATAGTAATTTTTTCTTTATTATTTTACCATAATATAACATTTTTTTTAACAGAAAATTTAATGAAATGACATATTAATAGAATATAATAAAACAAAAGAGATAAATTGTATAAATTTTTAAATCTAAAAAACTAGTATACTATATCAAACTTTATGAGTAAATAGTATTTTTCATTTATAAAATGGAATAACAAAATATAACAAACGACTGTCGATACCATCTTCTTTAGGGTGTGACTCTGGTTTAAATCTTTTCATCTCCTGTTCCCTATCGATATGTACTCCCTTGATAGGTCTCCTGCTCCATTTCAGACATGGAGTAATCTTAGAAGGCAGTATATGCTCCACAATTGATTTGCTCCTTTTTTTTTTCTCTTTTTTTCTTTTTGTTTTGTTGTTCAGCTTCAAGCAAAAACATGTTTTGCTCTACCTTAATATTAAGATAGTTTTTTTTTTCCTTCAAGATAATCAATAAAATTATTAAGCTTATAAAAAAAAATATAATAAAAAATTAAGGAACTATAGATCGACATACTCTAACCCTTCATTATTTTTGTTTAATGAGCATTTAATAAGAAAAAAAGAGAATGTTCACCCACTACTGGCTTTTTTTAATTTTTTATTTCAAAAACAACAGTTTTATTGTTTTCATATTTACTAATTTCAATTTTTAATTTTATCATTTTTTTAATTTTTGTTTTAAAAAATATCAATGCTCGTGTAGAGGACAAATTGCTGAACAAATTTTGGGTATATCTTGATATATTTTGGATGTACTTCGATATACTTTTGGGTAGAATACTCGTATTGAGCTACACACTAGTACTGACCGAACGTTGGATATATTTTAATAGTATATTTAAAAATTTAAAAGTTGATTTTAATATTTTGAAAAAATTTGTAAGTTTAGGTATTTTTAAAAATATTTTAGCATTTTTTTATATTTTTGAAAATTTATGAAAAAAAGAGAATTTTGCACTGTTTAATGATCTTCCAAAAGTTTTTTTCAATTTTGTTGATGTTAGCTTTGGGTTTTTATTACTAATTTATCTCTTTTCATTTTTACCAATTTTTTTGTTTATCTTTTCAACATATAAAAATTACTGTATATTTATCATATTTTTTTATTTAATTGAGAAAAAAATAATTTTTTCTATTTTTTAAATATGAATTCAGAATTTAATTAACTTGTATGATAAATAATTATTTTTAATCGTACATTTATTTATTTTTAATCATTGTTTAATTAAGTTAATAAAAAAAAGAAATATGTAAATTTATATTTAATTAACTTAATTACTAAAGTAAATCTTGGATAAATCTTAATTATTAAAGAAAATATATAAATTTATATTTAATTAACTTCATTATGGTTATTTTATTTTTGTGGTAAATTTTGGATAAACATTTAGTAAATTTTAGGTAAATCTTTCTAGTAAATATTGGATATTCTTTTGGTAAACATTTGATAAATTTCGGATAAACTTTTAGTAAACATTTGATAAATTTCGGGTAAATTTTGAATAATTTTTAGGTAAATTTTGAGTAAATTTTACGTAATTTTAACTTTTATAATTTTTCTTGTAAATATTGAGTATAATTTGAGTAAATCTTAACATTGAGTATAATTTGAGTAAATTTTAAGTAAATATTTGATAAATTTTTTGCAATTTCAACTTTTTTTTTATTTTTATAGTAAATTTCGAGTAAACTTTTAGTAAATCTTAAATTATTTTTGAGTAAACATTGTTAAATTTTGAATAAATTTTATTAATTTTTTGGTAAATCTTATTAATTTTTTTTATAAACATTAAATAAATTTTGGGTATAATTTGAATAAATTTAAATAAATATTTAATAAATTTTTTGTAATTAGAATTTTGGATATAATTTTAATTTTTATTAATTTTATAATAAATTTAAATTTACAGCTTTTCGTAATATTTTTAAGTGTATCGATATTTTTGAAAAAAAAAAATTATATGCTCCGTATTAAAGTATGGTATGTTTATAAATATTTACCATTTTAATTTTCTATTTTTGTAAAATTATCAGAAAATAAAATAAAATAAAAGCTCAGCCCAAAAACGGTGCTCTCCATCACAGTTCCATCTTATTTTGCTTTTCTCCCTAGATTTGAGAGTTTTGTAGGAGAAAGCTCATGTATTGTGCTTTCCTACTTGGTAAGACGTTATCATTGTCTTGGTAAGACGTTATCATTGTCTGGTCCTCTGAAATCTCCTTCACCTGCATCCTTAGCATATGCTTCAACTCTAAATACCCTGATTTTCCTTCTTCAAAAGTTATTCCTTTTCTGCTCTATCACTTGGTTTAGTTTCTTGGGTTTTTGTCTATGAAGCTTGAGATTATGTCTTTCAGGGTTTTCCCTTTTAATCTGATCAATTTATTACAGTACGGGCAGGTATTTGGGTCTGCTTGTCCTCTGCCTGCCCCTTTTTCTTTTCTTCCGCTTTTCGGGGTTTTTTTTGGTTGTTCTTTCTTAGGGTTTTTGTAGGGTTTTGGGGTTTTATATAAGTCGAATTATATGATCTTAAATCCTTAATATGGTCCTATTATTGTTAGTATTATTATTGTTCAACCTTTTTTTTTTCGTGTTTGATTTGTTGACAGCCTTTCTTTTTTGTAAAGATAAAATTTTGGAAGCAGTAGTGCTAGCCACAGACTGTTATACCCTCTTTTGGAACGTCATGACAGAGAAAATAGATGAATAAAATTAATTATTTTGAACTTTTCTTTCTCATCAACCAACAAGGTGTTAGTGTTAGATCATTTGAGAAAGTGATTGCCATTAGCATTTCTTTTTTCTGAAATTTCATCTTTCTATCATGTAAATTTTTAAATGCCAGTTCCCAATTGAATTTCATTGCATGAAGTGTTTCATTTTTTTTTTTCTAAATTGTGCACAGCTGGAAATTTTATTTGATTGTATGTATGTTTCAAAAAACTACCTTTTTCTGTCTTTTTTTTTTTTTAATCTTCTAAAAGTCTTTAAAGGAAGATGAGAAAAGAATATAGTCATTTTAATGAAGTTGGAATCGGTGTTCACTGTTGCATGTTTAATTCCTTCCTGGTGTCAGTTCTCTTTTATTCACTACAATTTTTCTTAAATAAATTTATTCTTGGTTGCATGAGTTGCTATCAAAGTATGGAATTATTATTGACCAGAAACTTTCCTGAATTTCTGCCGTGATTTTATGAAGCTACTTGTAATTAGTATCTCTTGTAATTAGTATCTCTACTGCACAATAGGAATCCTGTTGGTATTATTTTTTGTTGAGCTATTGTAAGGGCTGTTGTCCTTGTAGCTTTCTTGGTTATGATCAACGTTAAGAGTTAGAAACCGTAATTGGCTGTTTTCTTCACCACTGCAGATATAGCAATAGGAGCTATTGCTGCTTGCTATGGATTCTGCGTATCTTTGTCCAACAGAGGATGCTATTGGTACCTTGTTAGAGTACTTGGTTGATCCAATTCTACCCACAAATTCTTCTGCAAGAAATATTCCTTCGCAATCTGATCAGGAAGTAGTAGCTAAACAGGTGCGTCTTGCTTGCTTACTTTGATCCTCTTTTTGGCTAATCAGTCTTATTTAGGCCAGAACCTTGTGACTGTCACAGTAATTTTTTGTCATTTAGTTTCAGTTGAGAATTTTTCTGTAGATACTTTATAATATTTTAACGATCTCACAGAATTACTGAAGAAACATATTAATTATCATATATGATTCTTTTTTTTTTTCCCTCAAGTGGGTCTACACTGCAGTTGTTTTTGTATCTTTTATGATCAATTCTGGGAAGTATGCTTTATTTTTTGTGCAGTTATAAAGTCGGTATATGGAGGCTTTGAAAATTTATTTTGTTTGTTTATGGTTAAAACCAGTTTTCCTAAAATATAATACGCTTCTAACAGTTGTTGAGGATGTCAATTAGACTTAATCCTGATGGTAAGATCTCATTGAGAACTAGCGGAGATTTCAATTTCGACCCTTCCCTTAACATATTCCTCCTTCCCCTATAATATAAATTTTGTCTGAGAAAAAACAAAAGTTGTTGAAGATATATATTTTATTTCTGATTTTAAAATGGAATTCTGCATTGGGGGTTTGGAAAAACCTAGAAAACGAATTTCTGTGCTTGATCCTTCTCATTGAGAAAACAATGTTTTGAATACTAGATTGAGTTTGCTAGTTGGACTTATATTTGGCTAGCCTTTTAAAAATGTATTGCAGCTTCACTTTACTCACCTGGCTAAATGGAGCAAGTTCAGTCTTGTTTGATTTTCACCAGTCCTTTTCCACATGCTAAAATGCAACAATGAACCTGCTAAATATTTACCAAACTCTGTTCTTAGTGAAGTTCCACGTTCTTGTGTATCATAATGATCTACATTCTGGGTTATGTGTGTCACATCAGATACAAGAAGTATAATCCCCTTTTTCATTTTAATTCTCCTATAAAAATAAGCACCCTAGATATTTTATTACATGTATGGAATTTTGATTTACTTATTACTTTTTGCATAAGATTCTTGATATTTATTACATAAAGAAACATTAATAAAAAAGTACAAAAAATTTTAACATATGTTTTGACTAATGATATATTATGGTCTCTGAGTTATGAGTTAGAAATATATTATTCTAAATGATCTCTTCTATATGCAGTCATACTCACATGCATATGTAAAATATCGGATATATATACTTTTTTTTCGTTTGGGAATATCTGGTAAGGTTATTAGTCACTTTTTTTAACTTCCCCTTCTCCTTTTGCTATTGCAATTGATTTCCTCCAGGTTCATGCTGTTGTGTTATTGTACAACTATTACTACAGGAAGCAGCATCCTCATCTAGAATTTCTAAGTTTAGAAAACTTCTGCAAGTTAGCTATAATTATGAGACCTTCTTTACTGCCATATATGAAATTAATGCAACAATCCAATGACACTGAGGTGGATGACGTGGAAAAACAGCTATCTTTGACTGAGAAAACAATAATGGATGCATGTGACTTATCTGCAAGTTTAGATGCATCACCAAATACTTTAAGCACAGAGGGATGGCCAATTTGCAAGGTTTCTGTTTTTTTAATAGACTCAAGGAAGGAAAAATGCTTGCTAAAATTTGGTTTTTCCACCAAAAGGGTTTGGTCGGTGATTGAGAAAGATGTGGATCTTTCTAACAACAATTCAAAAGGTACCGTGGGCTCTGAGCATGTAGACAAAAAGAAAAGATTTATTAGAAAACCTTTGAGAAAGTTAGGCACCGATGAAGCTGAAGTTCAGCAAATTGCATTTTCAGCTGTCAAGGAAACAACAGGTAATTGATCCAAATTAGGCTTATGCATATATTTTTTGATATATAAAAATCTCAAATTGCTTTATCATAGTAAAATTCCTCTCAAGTTCTATATAAGATGAGTTTGGCTTTGTAACACTATTAGGTTGTGAATTAGGCGCCTTGTTCAAATTAAATTATAATTAAGCTTTGAAATTATGAGTTTAATCAACATTAATTATGTCCTCATGTAAGCTATACTCGCATCTATGTATTTACTTCAATATGTTGTTATTATTTTGGTCTTGTGCTTCAATATATAAGCTGAGATGATGATTAAATATGGTAATGCGTGCGGAACAGGTATTAATCAAAGTGAACTTTTGGTTTTGGATCATCGGGTTGTATATTCCATTACGAAAGAAAAGGGAGCTTCCTGCTTTTATATAATTCAGTGCACCCAACCAAAGGATGATCATGTTATTCAGAATCCCATTGAAGATGCTATTAATAGGTTTGTAATAGTACAACTTTCCTTTCATTTTCTTAATATATTTTCCTTTGAAGTGGTGCATTCTGTATTGGTTTTTTGTCTAGTGAAAGGGTTTGATTATGACTTTTGGTGAGATTATTCATTCAACTTTTTTTTACTTGGGTTGCAGAGTTTCATTTATCTGTTGAATAAAATCCACTATTAGATTCTGAGTATTAGGAATCTGGATCTTATGGGCTCAGGAATGTGGACCACATAAGTGGGTTGGAGCTCTCTTGCATTAAACCAATTCGCTTATGCTAAGTACCAATTATAGCCAATTAAACTCTGTGTGCTTGGCTTATTTGATTCTTTTCTATTGCCCTCATCTGTTTTGGCCTAGTTGTCACTTGCCAGATATAGATGACACTCAAGCCATCCCAAGCATACCTGAGCTTGACTAAGCCTCGGGTCTTCAAATGGGGGCTGGCTTCTCATTAGACCGATACAGCCTGGTCTTTACTGGTACTAGTGCAAACATGCGAGGAAATAAGCACAAGATCACAAGCCGTTTTTGGCTTTTTGGGCTCTAATACCATGTTAGAATCTGAAGATGGACCTTATAATGTGGACGATATAAGTATGGTTGGAGTAGTGTTACCAAGATGGCTTAACATAACACCCCACCCTTCCCCACGTTGTTCAGTTTGCATGTTCTGAATTGTGGTATGTTTATGTTCCTGAACATGAAAATAGGTGATCCCTAAGATTTAGAGACATATAAGGGGAAAAAAATTCAGGTAGGAAGTAAAAATATAATTTTACCTTGTTCTATTCAAAATTTTGAAGAACCAAAACATTCTGTACTCTGATTTTACTTGATTGAAGAAATGTTCAGTATATCCCTTTAATGAGAGTAAGATTGTGGGTTGGCACGAGGCAGAGATGAAAGAATAATTTAAAGAAGGAAATTTGTCTGGGTGCAGATAGGTTAGCCTATATATAGGGAGATAAAAATAGCTCTGCAAGTTCCCAATTTGATCGAGTATTCAAGTGGTAAATAATGAAAGGTCTTCCACATAAAAATTGACTGCAAAGATAAAAATTTTCCGTGCTTGTTTCACCCATTGTGTTTTTGAAACTAAAAATTTGGAAGGACTTACATTTGCTTATTTTATAGAAAAATTTTTAGGTACATGTTTTTTCTTTTAAGTATTGCAATTTTCCTTTTGCTAACTTTTTAATTGATATATAATCTTTTTCCTATTTCTCAAATAAATACCCTTAAACGAACAATGGTCAATAATAGCAATACAACTAAGTCTAATCCTTTGTACCATGTACCAAGAATAATACCAATCATGTTTTGGTACCTGCACTGCTAACTCATTCCAGTTGGCTTTGGTCCAATCTTCACCATTTTTGTGCCACTTAAACTCCTTGTGTTTTCACGTGGATGATAGATCCCACAACAATCAACAAGATTCACACAGCATTTTAGAAGATCAAGATAGAAATGAATTGTATTGCAACTGTGAACAATTCAAGAACAATAACTAGTTTACAGAATGTAACTACTCTCACCACCCAATTCCCGCCCAAAAAACTAGCTGAATGCCTACCTCATACCTGAGTCCTCTATTTATAATGCTCTCTACCTATTAACTAACTATTTGCCATTTCCCTTATTACCCTTCTCACTCTTGCTCTCCCTTTTGTTACGCCTCACATATGTCATGCTAATGGGGTCTATCAATTCCCACCGCCTGAAATTGCACCTTGTCCTCATGGTGTGAATCGTGATGCAGGACTGACCAGTTCTGATAGCCTGTCCAGGCCAGGGGTCACTTCCAGGCAAATGGCCTTCTAGAGGGAACTTAGGCTTGGTGGGCTGCTTGTTGTACTCCATAGTAAGCTCAGTTTGATCACTATAGAGCATGACACATCCATTAGCAAACATAGCTACCAGATCCAATTTATATGCATCTACTCTGATGCCAGTGAACTAAGTTCTTCAACATCTTTCTCATACGATTCATCTTCTCCCATTGTGAAATAGAATCATAGAAATTTGCAACAGTATAATGTTTTGAAATTAGCGGCTCATGTCCTGCTTCCTGCATTTCTCGAATCCTGCCTAGAGCTTTCTTGTTCATTCCTTTTGTTATGTACCCATACACTCCAGCAATCAAGATTTCTTTCAGTAATTTTGTCGAACACCTTATGTGCATAAGCCTTTCCTCCTATCAGTAGCTTAACCTTTGAGATTCTCTGTCCCTAATAAAACCCAGTATATCCCAAATAAGCAGAGCCCTTGGTGGCTTTAGGCACACTACTTTCCAGAGGGGGCTCAAGTTCTTTCTCAATTCTTAAGTGGGATGAGACATCAGACCCATAAGTGACCTCAACAGCAACGTGATAGAAGGCATCACAACTGAGATTAGCGCACCGCTGCTGGGATCCAACATGTATTAACATCGTTGTTCGACATCTCGAAGAATTTTTCTGATTAATGATGACCTTATAGTGTCGAGTTGACTGGGGTAGCACACAAAAAATGGTAGCGCCATCAGAATTGCTGCTGGATATCATCTTTGAAACCCTAGAAACAATTAATAGATGGGAGAAAAACAGACCCAACATTTTGTTAACCTCTTGGATTGGGTCCATTCGCTTTCCAGCCTGAAGACCCAAAGCCATGACCTGACCCAACATATAAAAGATCTTCTTCTTTATTGCAGCCTTTTCGTTTGATTTCGTTCCATTGTCAACCTTGCTAAGTAATTTCTTTAACAGCCAAACAACAGACCCATCACTACCATCAACGTTCCCACTAGCAGTTCCAAGAATTTCCAGTGGGCCTGGATCAAAAGTCATGTTGACAGAATCAAGGTCAACAGGAGGTGGCAACTTGGCTTTCTCCCTATTCGAAACCTCCAGCAATTCTTGCATTGAAGAATCTTCTTTAAGGGCTTTGTCTTCATCATCAACTTCGTCACTCCCGTTGATCTCTTCCTTTTTTATATTCGGGTTCCATGATAGATTAGAAACTAGATTTGCAGCTCCCGTCGCGTTCCTTTGTGCGAAAATAGGTGTGGTCATCCCTTCCTTCTCCAACTTTTCCCTAGCCGATAACCGATTCTCTGCGAAATACTTCTCAGCATGAAAAATCCTTTCATCGGAATTCACTCCATCCAAGATTGGCAACTCTGGCCTTTGAGAACCCAACTCCGTCCTCGATCCCTCCAACAATCCGTCTAACTCTTCGATCTCCTTCTCTTTCTCTCCAGTGTTGCTGGATGTGACAGCTCCATTTGCCAATTGAGCAACTACTGCTGGTGTTCCCTTAGATGATGATTCTTTCTGGTTCTGCAAGAATTCTTCTATTCTTTGTAACATTCTTTCTGGTTCTGCAAGAATTCTTCTATTCTTTGTAACATCATCATCACATTTTTTTCTAGTCTTGGAATACATTGCTAATCTTCTCTAAATTGATTCAACTCCTTTTGGATTTTCTCAATTTTTTCCTCTATTGTTGCCATCTGCGCCTCAATCTTCTTTCCTGCCACCATGCTCCCAGAATTTATTGCTCTAGTACCACTTGATAGATCCCACAACAATCAACAAGATTCACACAGAATTTTAGAAGATCAAGATAGAAGTGAATTGTATTGCAACTGTGAACAATTCAAGAACAATAACTAGTTTACAGAATGTAACTGCTCTCACCTCCCAATTCTTGCCCAAAAAACTAGCTGAATGCCTACCTCATACCTGAGTCCTCTATTTATAATGCTCTCTACCCAGTAACTAACTATTTGCCATTTCCCCTCAGTCCTGCTCTCCCTTTTGTTATGCCTCACATATGTCACGCTAATGGGGTCTATCAGCGGATTCTTTTCCATCTCCAACATTGAGCAAATATTTGACTATCTTTTTTTTAAAACTTTTGAAGAGATCTCTACTAAATTCCTTCAACTCTCACAAGTAGGTAACTCATTAATTTTGCATACCAAACTAAGTTTTTGCTTTGTGTCAGGAGATATGTATCATAAAGTTATACGTGCGCTTGTCCAAGTTGCAATAACTATAATGCAGATTCCTGTATAAATCTTAGAATTAGGTATACATAAAATTGATGGAATAGGTGTAGATGTATTTTTTAAAATAATGAATTGATATGCAGGTGTATGATTTTCTAATATTGATTGGCATGAAAGTGAAGTTGCTTTTCTTTTACTTTGCTTATTGAGGCACAAAGTGCTGCAACATTGTTGACATTGGTTTTAAAATATTTATCTTTCTAGATGCAAATCCAAAATCTTTTGAATTGTCCAGCTTTTTTGTTCTCTTATTTTCGTTCTTTTTGCAAAAAAATGAATAATGAAGCCATGAAAATAACACGGTAATTTTCTGCGAGTGAAATCTGTTTTTGTCCAGGTTGCATTTATTAGCTCATGCATTATGACCAATGCTATTTTTTATTTTCTCTAATTTCTCTCAGATCTAATACTGAATGCTGAGGATGGGAAAAATAAAATAGGGAACCACTATGATAGCTTGACAATAGCATTGGAGTTGCATATTTTTACATATATTATCAGCTTCTAGATGTTGTAATGGCTGATTGATGATTACAGCGGTAGTGAGAATGCCTGATCATATATATTATGTTATTTATGGTGATAATTTTTTGAAGAATCACCATTTTTGCTGCTTTATGGCCCTAAACAGATTGAAATTGAAGACAGGATATTGTTTAATTGAGTGGTGTTTAGTTGCTGGTAGTATAACAGGATATTGTTTCACTTTTAAATTCTGTGTCATAGAATAGGATTTTTCTGATATCTAAAATTGCTGAGTGTTCGATAAAATTTCTGCAGATCCTATGGCAAGTAACTTGTCTTTACTGTGATTAGTTTGCAGGGTCCTTTGTTTGTGAGGGGTTCTAGCGGATGGATTCATACCCTGGTTGTTGAATACTTTCATTTACTGCCTTATGCAGGGATTCTGTTAGACTGGACTTCCAGGTAAAAATTTCGTACAATATATTGCTTGCTTTCTATTTAAAGCTTGTGATGTATCTGATTGAGTGGTTACTAGATGAACAATGTGTCATTACCTAACATTTACCACATAAATTGATGCTGTGTTAAGTTCATGATAGATCAATGTGGCTTCCTGGAAGTTCTGGTGATCTATTTTTAGAACCTGAGTAGCAATGTTTTTTTAAACTTGTGATGCTTGTAGTTTTTGCATGCATAAACATTTTCAGGGTAGAGTCAGAACTTTAATTGGGGAAAGCAAGAAGTTATGTTTAAGCACAAATCTCAATACATTTGGAAAAGGAATAAGTTATTGATATCTATATAGATCAATTAAGGGCAACAACCTTGTTTTACTTATTTATGAATTTACTTATCTAGTATCATTAATTTGTGATCGGTAAGTTTAATACTGAATATTCATTACCTGTCAATGTTAAATTTATTTATGAACAAACTGCAAGGTCGTCCTTCTCCATTCAAATAACATTGATGCAAAAGCCAACAAATTAGGAATATATATAAATTAATCTTAAGGTTGGTAAGTGCGTAAGTGGGTGCTCTCATATGTTATTTAAAGTTTGATTGGGTCCATGAAGTGGACTTATTATGGTGCATGAAGGCTGACATGTTCATAACATGTAGGAAACATGCAGTGTGTGTAAGTGTATGCATTTATTATTAAAGGGTGATAACCAGTTTACCATCTTGAACTTGTCTTCTAAACAGAGAAGGTCTTTCCAATAGTTTGCAATTTCAAAGAGTTGGATCTGACAAAAGATTAGAAACTGAAGTTCCTAGAAGTTCATGCCAGCAGCATCTAGGCAGCAGGAAAGGAACTGGATCAACAAAGCAGAATGAGGATAATGAATGTTATGTGATTGATTTGTCTGATGGTGTCGATGGTCTTCACAATATGGAGGTGGATGACTCTTCTGTGATTCACACCGAAACCATGGACAAGGACACATATATTGGTAGTAAAATCCAAATTGACAACTACAAAAAACATACAACTTTTGTGGATGGGTGTTTAAATGGTTTGGAGGATAAGGTTAGATTTCTCTTACTAGCATAATACAATATCATTTTGATAAATATGTAAGTTATAATTTTCTAAATTATTATAAGGGTAAATTATTAGGGCATCCATGAGATTTGTTTAAATACACTAGTTAGTCCCTTCATTTTTGGAAATACATTATGAAATCCCTCAGATATGGTTTGATACACTATCTAGTCCTTCCGTTTATTTTTTCCGTTAAAAACAAACAAAATGGCAAATTTGCCCATATCTTTTTGTCGTAAAAAATATCAAAAAATACCAAAATTTTTTTTATTGTTATCAACTTGATACCAAAATGTCAAAATTGTTCTTTTTTTAAATGTATTTGTTAAGTTAACTAAATGTCAAATTTATCTAAATATAAATAAGGGTATAATTGGTATTTTTTAGTTGATTAACAGAATATTCAAGTTGATTAATAGAATATTTCATTCAAAATTAACAGATGATCTTTTTAGTGTATTAAACCAAACCTGAAAGACTTTATAATGTATTTCAAAAAATGAAGGGACTAACTAGTATATTTAACTAAATTTCAGGAGTGTCCTAGTAATTGACCCTTATTATAATGTTTGATTGGAAATGGAACTGCTAAGTGCTTGTCAAAAATAGACATTAGATGGCAATAGCTGCCATGCAAATTTTTGTATCATAATTGTTCAGCTGCCTCTTCTTTAAACTTTAGATTTTGATGATCATTGTCAAAATATTGATCCATGTTCATGGTGTGAGTTGTATTGATTATGAAGAAGACAAGGGAAAGAGGTTTTTGCAAGTCTATTGTTCTTTCATACACCAGCTTTCAAGCTTGTCTTTAGATTTTTCTATCTTGTACTTCCTTTTTTGACTCATTGCTATGAAAACTTGTTGTTTCTGGTGATTATTTTGAAGGCTCTATATATCTACTGGTGTTAGCCTTGACCAATGATTACTCTAATGTTTTGTTGCTGTAATTGATGAGATTTGTAAAAATTAGAAGTTTATCCATTAATAACTATCTTCAGTCTTCTATTCTTCTACTTATCAAAACAGATAAATAACAAGTTCATTAATATGTTTGCATATTTGCATGTGTATTTGGTATTGACTCTCGAGCAAAAGCCTTTATTTTAGGTCTAGGAAATAAGTGCCCTTTATGTTGACCTTAACTAGCATTTCAAGTATTTGCTTTTATTTTTTCTTGGTTAGATATTAAGTGAGCTTCCACTGGTTATGTAGGCTGAGACAGCTGATTTATTGAAGAGACAGAGAATTACTGGAAATGGAAATCTTGCCACCAGAAATAAGGATCACAATGGTATATCGTTGGATAATGATCGGATACCAGTAAGTGATCATGCACCTGTTCCTTGTCATCCAAATTTTGATGATCTTGACAAATTACGTACCATGATAGCTTCGAAGGGTCAGCAACTGTCACAAGCTGCGCTTAGAGTTATTTTAAGAAAAAGAGCAAAACTGGTACGCTTTTCCCTTCTGAAAGTTTTCAAGAGGCAACGTATCTTTTTAAGTGATTTTACACACAGAAGGCATGCTGGATTAGTAGTTGGCATGATTTTATCTGACTAAATTCTTTATGTAGGAAGTTATAGGTGGTGTGTGGATGATTAGTTGTTGGATTTTGTGAAAGTGATAAACAGTCATTAGTTAAGACATCTACCAATTCTAGATTGCTATACATATTTACACACTCTGATTTATTGTAATAATATATCAGACAGTAACTTGTTCATTAGTTCTTTTAATTGTGGCATCTTTCTGTATTTCATATTGTTGTTTAACTTACCAGATTCTTAAACATCTCAGTTCATATTAGTCTTGCATATGCATGCAGTGTTTGCAGCTTCAAGATATAGAAGATCAGATTGTTCAGTGTGATAAGAATATCCAGACAATTTTGAATGGTATGATTTGATTTTGATATTGCATTTTGATTCATCCCTTACAGCCAAATAATTAGTGAAGTTGTATTTCTAGTCAAGGAAAGATTCCTCTTTTGCAACCTGAAATTTGAATGGTATGATTTGATTTTCATATTGCATTTTGATTCATCCTTTACAGCCAAATAATTAGTGAAGTTGTATTTCTAGTCAAGGAAGGATTCCTCTTTTGCAACCTGAAAAATTACCTTGCACTAGTCTTTGCAATCTTTTCTTCCCAGTTGCACATTTAATTTGTATGCTGACTCTGGTGCATTGTCCAGGTGTATGTGTACTGGATGGGTCATGCACATACAGGGGTTTAACAGCTGAATCATTTTCTTTAAAAATGAAAGAGAAAAATAGTTGGAGTAGATGTACTTTACCTTCATGAGATTTTAAGTTCTTTGTGTTGGGCCTAAACTAATGTTTTTCTTTTCTTTCTAACCTCTTATAGGTGGTGAAGGAGATTTGGCGCTGAATATAGAATACCTTATAGATGGTTGTAACGATGCACCCCTAAGTGGTATTATCCAGGAAACAACTTATCCAGATAACAAGGACCAAGGCTTAACTCAATATATCAGAAGTAAGAGATCGCCTGCCAATAAATCCAATATGCAAAATCCATGCCAGGCAAGTTTTCTGTCTTTATTTTTCTCACTGCTTATATTCTTCGAATTAAAGTTATACCAAATACCACAATAATCTGCATGCTGATTAAATCTAACAATGTTGCAACAGGTGCTCTATACACATTTGTTGTGACGGTCTTCCACATTTCTTTTGTTAACATAGTTTGGACAAAATCTTGTGTGATTTCTTGCACACTTCCTGGAGTAGGAGATAGATGTCCTTACTGCATATAGCTGCTAGTTAGCATATGAAACATGAGAATTAATTAAATTCCTAAGCTTCCATAAGTTGAATGCATTCTCCATCTATATAATTTCAGCTTATGACTCTATCCTAGTCTTCGTCTATCACTACTTTGTATCTTGTGTAATTGGAGTAACTTTCAGGCATTATTCTTGAAATCAATGCATTTGGTCATCCATCCCTGACCTTCAATTTGCTTCGGAAAAACACTAAACCTTGTTTTTAGCACTAAAAAAGTCATTCTCATCAATTTTGGCGGAACCGTGTTACTTTATTTTACCTAATAAGGACTCCATTATCTATATTTTACGTATTTTTATTTGATCTGTGGGCTCCACTTACCATATCCTTCAGACTCAATTTCTTTTTTCTTGCTCCTAGTTCTTTCTCTGTTTTCTCTCAAATGTGATTCATCTTCTTTCTCAGTAGCAAACTGAAATACCACCTCCATCCTATCCATTCTTTTCTGAACAATATTTGGGTTTTGTTACTTTAAATTATTGTAAGAATCATGTGTGAAAACTGGAAGGCAATAAAAACGAGAAAAGCTCACCTTTTTCATCATATTCTCAGCTCCTGAACTCTAGTGCAAGCAATTAAACAGCTAGGTTTCAAAGTCTGTTTTAATGGTTACCTAAAGCATGGGGTGTGTATTCGCGCATGTGACTGAAATTTTATTTTCTTTCCTTTTGGGAGGTTTTGGTGATGGTTTAATGTTGAGGTCATGCTCTGGAGCCACAACTACATTCAAGAGCAGTTTCAATGTTTGTATATTGAGAAAATTTGATGGAATAGAAAGAGATAAGGATATTAAAAAAGGTAGAAATTTGTACATAATTTAAAATAATAAACCCCCAATTGTTGTTGAAGGGAGATGTGGGGTGGAGATTGGATTGCAGATTGTTCTTGAAGAGAGGAGATGAATCATGTTTGAGAAGAGCAAGTGGAGAGAGAGAATTAGGAGAGAGAAAGAGAGTTTGATTATTAGTGGAAGAGAAATATCTTGAACATCATTCCTGATAGAGCAGTAAAACTAGATTTAATGGAGTTCTCTTCAGCATTCCAGCATGGGTTCCATCAGAATCGTGTTTCAGATGATTAAATGGACTGGAGAGAGAGGAGGGAGAGAAAATAAAGAAAGTTTGATTGTCAAAGGAAGAGAAAATATATTAAGCACGATCTCAAAAGAGCAATAAATAAATAGGGGTAATGGAGTTCTCAAGTCAACAGCGTTCGGCATGGGTTCCATCAGAATCTGATGAGGATTTTTCTATTACCCAATATTAAAATTGTGTGAAATTTAAGTACAACTTTGAAGATAAGTAATGATTGAGTGCATCAATGCTAATTTTGGGGACAATGATTAAATTTATAGTTGTGTGTTGTCAAGTGTTTTACAGTGTTCCTTAAAAAAAAAAGTTATACAGTGTTGGTTGTCTTTTGTCATAAACTGTTATGAAAGAAATGAAAGGATAGTCACATGTTGAAGTTTGAATATTTGCTGATGGTTCATAGGATGACTAGGAGCGCTTGAACTTGCAGTAGCAATGCCCCTGTTCTTTCTCTGATTGTTGGCAGATTTCCTATCAATGTCAGATTTTTGGGAAAGAATATAATATTTCCTTTTTAATTTTTAGGAAAGAATCTAATTTTCTTTTTTATTTTTTAGGAAAAAAATTTAATATTCCCTTTTTAGTATAGAAATCAACTAATTTGAGGGATTTCCTATTTTTTAAGGGTTTCCTAATTTGAGGTTGATGCTTTACTATTTATATGTAATTGTTTCTAAAGAAATACATGGCATAATTATTTTTCTCCTAAAACCCTACATGGTATTAGAGCTTTATTGCTCTTTTTTTCTGTTTTTCCATAAATGATGTCCTTTAAGTCGGCGATGATTGGCAGCCAAAGAAACTCTACTGCTATGTCTGATTCTTCTAGTACTTCAGAACCTTCTAGTACTTCAGAACCTATTCCAACTAATCTCTCTATTTCTTCCACACATGTATTTACAGATTCTTATTCCCAAAATTCAGGTATTTTTCTCACAGGTATAAGACTCAATGGGCATAACTATCTTGAGTGGGCTCAATCGGTAATGTTAGCTATTGATGGGCGAGGCAAACTTGGGTATTTAACTGGAAAAATTTCAAAACCTGTTGTGGGTGATCCAAATATGAAAAAATGGCTGTCTGAAAACTCCTAGGATATTGCTTGGCTCATCAATTCCATGAAACCTACAATTGGAAAATCTCATATATTTCTTCCTACTACCCGAGATGTTTGGGAGACAGTTCGTGATCTTTACTCAGATCTGGAGAATTGTTCTCAAATTTTTGAGTTGAAAACTCGTCTATGGAAATCTAAACAATATGATCATGATGTTACCACTTATTACAATGAATTGGTAACATTGTGGCAGGAACTTGATCGGTGTTATGATAATGTTTGGGAGAATTCAAATGACTATGCTCGTCATAAGAAAAGAGAGGAAAATGACAGAGTTTATATGTTTTTAACTGGCCTTAATCAGAGCTTGGATGAAGTTCGAGGTCGCATTCTAGGTAGAAAACCATTGCCCTCCATTCGAGAAGTTTTTTCCGAGGTTAGACGTGAGGAGTCAAGGAGAAAAGTCATGAGGAATAACGTTGATCCTAGTTTAAATATTGCATCTGAAAGTTCTGCCCTTGTGACTAGAAGTACTGATTCTGATAATGAAAGGCGAAAAAAACCGTGTCATCATTGCAACAAACCATGACATACTAAGGAGACATGTTGGAAGCTTCATGGTAAACCAACAAATTGGAAATCAAAATCCAAACATGATGGTCGTGCTAATCAAGTCACTGCCACAAAAATTTAGGAACCTTCTATCAACTCAGATGCGATCCATTTTACTAAGGAACAATTAGATCACATGTATAAGTTATTTCAATCTCCAAAGTTGTCCTTAACTCCATATTGTTCTTTTGTTCAGAAAGGTAATTCTCTTGTTGCTGTCTTTCTTGGTGTTCCTGATCCTGTTCATTTTGGGATAATTGATTCTAATGCTACTGATCGTTTGACGGGTTGTTCTAAATTGTTTTCTTCCTATAGTCCTTGTGTAGGAAATAAAAATGTTAAAATAGCGGATGGTTCACTCTCGGTAATTGCCGAGATTGAAACTATTAAACTTACTTTAATGATAACCCTTCGTGATGTGTTCCATGTTCCAAATTTGTCTTGCAATTTGTTGTCCATTAGTAAACTTACTTCTACTCATCAGTGTCTAGCTAAATTTTACATTTCTTATTGTGAATTTCATGACTTGACCACGGGGAGGATGATTGGTAGTGCTAAGGAAAAAGATGGACTCTATTATTTTGACGATGGACCTGCCTCTAGTAGACAAAGTTAAAGTACTTGCCTCAATTCTATTTCTGTTTCCATAGATAATAATATCATGTTATGGCATTATAGGTTAGACCATCCTAGTTTTCAGTATTTAAAGCACTTGTTCCTAAGTTTATTTTCAAATAAAAATTCATCTTTTCAATGTGATGTTTGTCAATTTGCTAAACATCACCGTACATCTTTTCCCCCCTAACCTTATAAACCAATTACTCCTTTTACCACGATCCATAGTGATATTTGGGTCCTTGTAGAACTCCTACATATTCTAGTAAAAAATGATTTTTGACTTTTATTGATGATCACACAAGATTAAGTTGGGTTTATTTGATGAAGGATAAATCAGAAGTAGAAATAATTTTCAAAAATTTTTACACTATGGTTCAAACACAATTTTACACAGATATTAAAATAATGCGGAGTGATAATGAACGAGAATATTTTAAAAATACTTTTGATTCATTTTTTTTTTTAAAAAGGTGTTGTTCATCAAAGTTCTTGTGTTGATACTCTGTAACAAAATGGTTTGGTTTAAAGAAAAAACAAACATTTGTTGGAAGTTGCACGAGCATTATTCATTACCAATCAAATACCAACATATCTTTGAAATGAAGCTATTCTTACTGCTACATATCTCCTAAATAGAATGCTTAATAAGGTTTTAACTTGAAACTCTTTCTAATGTTTTCCAAAGGTTATTTCCTGCTAATAGACTCTCTTCATCTTTACCATTAAAGATATTTAGATGTACCGCATTTGTTCATAATTATAATTACAATCAAGGGAAATTTGCTTTTCGAGTCACGAAATGTGTATTTGTTGGATATGCTTCAGCCCAAAAGGGCTATAAATGTTATGAACCCATTTCAAAGAAAATGCTATAATTTTTGAATTGATTCCTTACTTCAAATCTTATCTTCAAGAGGGGAACCAAAATAAAGATTCGGTTTTTTATGACTTCTTCCAAATTAAAGTTTCACAACAAAATGATTTTTTCCCTAACTTTGTTGTTCAGCCGCAAAATCTAAATTTTTTTAGTTAAGGTGACGGTGGGTCAAATGTTTTAGATGCTGAAAATACAGGTCTACCTAAAATCACATCTCCCGATGTTCATGAATCTAGGAAAATAGGAAAAGAAACTACAACAATAGTATCATTTGATATTGTCTACTTGCAGTAGAGGACAACTCAAAAGAAAGTGTCTTCCAATCTTTTGCACTGCTCAGAATCCATTAACCCTTCAGGTAAAGATCCTATAGATTCTTTACTTTTATCTTCAAGTTTGGAATCAACTAATTCTGAACTCGAGTCTTGTTCAAATTCAATTTTTGATGATTCTAATCTTCCTATTGCTGTTCGAAAGGGAATAAGGTCTTGTATCTACCATCCATTGTCCAAATGTGTCTTATGAAAATTTCACCTGCCTTTCGTGCTTTTACTTCATAATTGTCTTGTATGGAGATTCCTAATAATGTGTAGGATGCTCTAAAAGTTCATGAGCGGAAGGAGCTTGTTCTTGAGGAGATGAAAGCCCTGGAAAGAAACGGCACGTGGGAATTAGTTGATCTACCAAGAGGAAAGACAATTGTAGGGTGCAAATGAGTGTTCACTATCAAGTATAGATCTAATGGCTTCCTAGAATGATACAAACCTTATCTTGTAGTCAAGGGATTCACTCAAACCTATGGTATTGACTACTTGGAGACATTTGCCCTAGTTGCTAAGTTAAACTCTATAAGAGTTCTCTTGTCTTTTGTAACTAATTTTGATTGGTCTCTGTATCAATTTGATGTAAAAAATGCATTTCTCAATATAGATTTGGAGGAAAAAGTGTACATGGATGCACTCCTTGGATTTTGTGATAATTTTGTGATAATTTTGGTACAAAGGTGTGTAAACTAAAGAAGTATTTATACGGGTTGAAACAGTCATCCAGAGCATGGTTTGAAAATTTTACTCAATTCGTTAAAAATCAAAGGTATTCTAAAGGACAAAGTGATCATACAATGTTTTTCAAACATTTATAACATGAGAAGATTTCCATACTAATTGTGTATGTGGATGGTATCATTTTTACTGGGGATGATGTATTTGAGATGGACCGTTTGAAGATTTTCATCTCTTCAACTTTCGAAATTAAGGATTTAGGACTTCTGAAATATTTTCTTGGCATGAAAGTTGCTAGGTCGAAAAAAAGAATTTTTGTCTCAAAAGAATTATGTTCTTGACCTTGTTAAGGAGACTGGTATGAACGGTTGTAAACCAACTGACACGCTTATAGATCCCAATTAGAAATTCGGAGATGGTGAAGGTGGTGATATGGTGAACACAACTCAATATTAGAAGTTGGTAGGTAAGTTGATTTACTTATCACATACGAGACCATACATTGCTTTTGTTGTGAGCTTGGTAAGCCAATTTATGCATTCACCCTACCAAAAACACCTTGAGGCAACCTATCAGATTCTTAGTTATTTAAAAGGTACACCGGGCAAAAGGTTATTGTTTCAGAAGACTGCACAACAAAATATCGATGCATATACTGATACAGATTGGGCATGCTCGGTGACTGAATGAAGATCCACTTTAGGATATTGTACTTATATTTAGGGAAATTTGATCACATGGCGAAGTAAGAAATAAAATGTCGTAGCAAGAAGTAATGTCGAGACTGAATATAGGGCTATGGCTAATGGAGTTTGTGAGAAATGCTTTAGTTAAGGAAAATTCTTGAAGAATTACGGATACCGATTCATATGTCAATGAAGCTATATTGTGATAATAAAGCTGCTATTAGCATTGTTCAAAATCCAGTCCAACATGATCGCACGAAGTATGTGGAGATTGACAAACACTTCATAAAGGAAAAAATTGATAGTTGTGCTGTTTGCATGCTTTTTGTATCTTCTACACAACAAATAATTGATATCTTCACCAATGGGCTCTTTAGAACTAATTTCGAGTTGTTTGTAAGTAAATTGGGTATGATAGTCATCTATGCACTAACATGAAGGGGGGAGGGGGGGTGACAGATTTTTAGGAAAGAATATAATATTTTCTTTTTAATTTTTAGGAAATAATCTAATTTCCTTTTTTATTTTTTAGGAAATAATCTAATATTTTCTTTTTAATATAGAAATCAGCTAATTTGAAGGATTTCCTATTTTCTAAGAGTTTTCTAATTTGAGGCTGATCCTCTACTATTTATATGTAATTGTTTTTAAAGAAATATATAACATAATTATTTTTCTCCTAAAACCTACACCTATTAACAATGGATATCTATTGTTCATTTTCCTCTTATTAACTTACTGTTCATCTGTATTTCAAAAAAAAAAATATATATTGTTCATCTGGCAGGAATTGGATGATCTATGTTGTCAAAACAATTGGATATTACCAACCTATTGTCTCTCTGTACGAAATGGTAAGATGAAATTCAATCCTCACTTGGCCATTTGATATTGAGATGAAGATTTGAAATTTAATGTGATTCTTCTTTTCTTAAGAGGGCTTCCACGCCAACGTAATTGTCAAAGGGACAGATTTTGAGTGTTCAAGCGGTGGTGATGTGTGTCCCCAACCACGTGAGGCGAGAGAATCAGCTGCTACACAGATGTTGGCCAAATTGTGCAATGTGCCGAACATAGTCCGGTAGTTTTTCTAAAGAATATGGATTTTATCTGCTAGAGATACCTGGTATCTCATTTTCTTGTGTGTTTTGGATAGTCAACACTTTCATTTTGTAACAGATCTATAGGAAATCCCAGGAACAGTCTTGCAGTAGACTATAAAAATTAGCTTTAATAGGTTCTACAGGATCTTTTGGAGTTTCTAAAGAATGACAGGAGTCGGAGAGGAAGGTATAGGAATTATACAATCTAACCATTTTAGGATGGCCATGAACATGGTTATGCGCCTTACATGTGTATAATAGTTCTTACTTTATGACTACTTGAGAACGGATTGTAGAATTAATTTTGCACATTTTCTATTGGCAAAATGCATATTTTGGTCCTTGTACTTTCTGCTCTTATTCTATGGACTTCTTAATGTTCAGACAGTTCAGTTATGCTTTGTTGAGTCTATGGAAGAGAAGAGTTGTTCTTTTAATTTTCAAAAGGTTTCTTTTTTTTTTTTTTTTTTAAATTAAGGAAGAAGAAAAGGATTTGGAAAAAGTACAAATAAATGGTATATGTTTTTTGTAATTTTTTTAAAAAAATCCGTGTTATTTTTTTGATAAAATAAAATTTGTAGTTTATTCTGTTAATGAAAAATGGTATATTGCTATTAATGGCATTAAGTGGTGCTTATGTAGTGATGACACGATACTTTTTGTGATATATTGCTGAGTGGTGTCCTCATTAGTACTAATGTGGCACATACGTAGCACTGATGTGGAGTTGATGTCAACGCCATATCGTCATCACTGATGTCAGCATCACTTAACACTATATATATATATATATATATATATATATATATATATATATTTTGACTAATAGAGTAAACTACCGATTTTATTTTGTCAAAAAAAAAAAATAAATGAGTGGTTTTACTATCTTGAAGTACGTATTAAAATATATAAATAAAATTTAAAAAACTTGTTTAATATGTGATTTTGTTTCTTTCCTTAATAATAATAATAATAATTTTGTTCATTAAATTAATTTTAGTTACTTTTAATTATTATGTAATTAAGTCACATTTAATTTAAATACTAATAATTGTTAATTATATTTTATTTTCATATTTTATATATATATATTTTGACTAATAGAGTAAACTACCGATTTTATTTTGTCAAAAAAAAAAAATAAATGAGTGGTTTTACTATCTTGAAGTACGTATTAAAATATATAAATAAAATTTAAAAAACTTGTTTAATATGTAATTTTGTTTCTTTCCTTGATAATAATAATAATAATTTTATTCATTAAATTAATTTTCACATTTAATTTAAATACTAATAATTGTTAATTATATTTTATTTTCATATTTTATATATATATATATATATATATATATAAACTACGCAAATATGGTTTTTAATTTGTTTACTATATATAAATTATCTTATTCATTATTTTTTTTTTTTGTATATTTCTAATATTTTTTTATTAAATTATTTTTTAATATTAGTTATTAGTTTCATTAATGGGTTATTAATACCATTTAATAATACATTGAATTATTAAATAACAAAATTAACTTAATTAACTAATATAATAAGTGCAATGCATTTAATTATTAGATATTGGATTCGTTATTAATCATCATTTAATTTTGTTTTTTATAAATTTGTTTCGTCTTATTATGATATTTTATTTATAATTCACTTTTATTAACGAGGAAAAGTTATCATGAGCACAGATAAGTGCTTGAATACTTCCAACCAGAAGAACTGATACCAATCATAGAATAGTGAGGACTGTAGCATGAGCACAAATAAGTGTTTGAATGCTTCCAACCCAGGATACCTCTATCTTGCTAGAGACATCTCTTACTTGAACTACTTGGAACGGCCTCCTTGCCTATTTTCATTCGTTTTCAGATATTCCTTCTCAAGACATAAGTTTTATAGGTTACATCTTTTTTAAGATGATCCTCACAAATCTAGATCTCATCCTTTTTCAGATAATCCTCGTAAAATAGAAAGTCAGAAATGAACGCCTGAAGGATTACTTAGAAAAATGAAGTATATGGAAGTTTTAGACTTCAGACCAAAGAATAAAGAAGTTTAGAAACTCATGTTTGAAAGGAAACTCAAAAATGATTTTATTGATTCACTCTTACTTGCTTACAAACTGAATTTAACACTCCTTATAGAGGAGAGGCTACACACTGTGATCTCTAGACAGCTCAGAGATGCACTAATATTTAATTATTATAAACAGACAATCAAGATAAGATTTCTTTTAAAAAAAAAACTGACACATAAAGATAAGATATCCACTATAAAAGTAAAGGTACAGACTTTAATAAAGATAAAATATTCTTCAGTCCTTTTTGATACACTCGTGTCTAGGAGACAGACATGTTGTCATCACTGTCGTCATAAAAAACAGATGTTGTTTTCTCAGTGAAGTGTGGCCTGACTACTTCATACAGTCTGGTGCTAGGAGAAGGTACTTTAACAGAGAAGACTTTATCGGCATATTATATGGCCCTGCTTCATCAGAATTTGAGGCTGATCTGGCTGCTTCTAATTGCCTCTAATATCCAAGTGAAATTTCTTCCCAGGGAGCATCCTTTTCATAGTTAGGCCAGATAGACCTAAGAATATAAGCATTCTTGGCAGCATGTATCTCTGAAGTTCCCTGACTTCTGAAGGATATTGGTCACAGTTCTTTCATTAGGAATATGGGAAAGTCTGATAACTTTCCATGACAGAATAGTACTCGGACCATTTAAGAATGACAATGGTATGGACTTCTCTAGCAGGGATGTCAATACTCCAATTCTCATGTAATGCTTTGAAGAAGAATTGTTTCCAAATTCCTAATGGTCGAAACCATGTTAGAAATTTGTTGGCATTTTCAAGTAAGGTCTGGATGGCCAAAGCATTATACCATAGCAAGGGAGCAAACTCGAAAGCCATATAATTCTTTGCACATAAATACCACAGGATATGGAGAGATTCGTCTGGAAAAGGTCCTGAGACTGGAATCTTAAAGACTTCCATGAAAGGAACTTGAGGATGGAAAACTTCTGGAAGAATATATGTTTTTCCATCAATTCTGACAGCACCAAGTTGAGCATCAACCATCTTTTGAGTTTGTTGATCATGGGACATAGCCTTGACAAATGACCATCCTGAAGGGAATTTTTGATCCGTCACATAGGATGGTGGAGGAGATGCCATGTATATCAAATG
>CATIWF010160909.1:0-32935 GCA_949630135.1 Balakata baccata
AAAGAGAATAAGCAATTTATTTCTTAAAAGAGAAATAAAGGTATAATTCGGATTTCTCTTTCCATGAGAAATTATTAAGTATAAAGCAAGAACATATTCGTAAATCATTCTTGGTGTAACGCACACTTCAAAAAACGAACCAATTTCTCACTTTCATTTTCTTTCTTTAGATACTCTTTAATTTCAATCCTACTCCCTAACATACATATTTTTTTTTCATACCTTTTAAAAAAAATAAAGTAAAAGATAAAATTTATACAAAAAGGAGATGACGGTGACGGTGACGGTGACGTCTCATATATCCGTTAGTCGAAACGTTTTAGTTTCTTCCTTCACTCGGCCGGCATAGTGCCCAGCCGCCACGAGTTATCGGAGTAATCAAAACAGGCATCGGAATATTCAAACAGCCCATCATCAAACGACACATACTCGGCATTATAACTATCAGCGATTCCCACCTCAAACGATTCATAATTCGGGAACTGTTCATCAAACCCCCACAAACCACTGCCGATTACAGTTGAGTCACCCGAGTCAACTCGTACTAACTCCGTCGTTTCATTTTTAGCCTCTTCACCGGAAAAATTTATCGATGGAGGCAAGCCAAGCTCATCATCGGAAGCTTCTAGGAGAAAACCAAGATCCGGAGGAGATTCACAGGAATCCGAAATCAGGTCAACAACAACGACCGAAGAAGAGGACGAAGGTGATATCTCCTCCTCAAAACTCTTCATGACAGAGTCCAGATCCTTAATCGTCGGGTCGGGATCCAAGTCGTCAAGGAAGCCTAATAAATCATCTCTTATTCTCTTAACCTCAGGTGAGTCCGACTCGGACTCGTCCTCCCTAACTCGCTTCTTGTTACTGAGTTCTTCCATGGATATTTACCAGAGAAATTATTCAATTAATTTAACGAAAAAAAGAAAGGAAAACCTCTACAGTTAGGGTTTTGCTTTTGCAGTAGATGTAGAAAATGGGAAGAGCGGTTGTGGTGTGGGGTGTCGAAGGCAATGAGAAGTTTATATACAAGTGATGATAGAGAGAGAATATGTAGAGAGAGAAAGAGAGAGGGCGAGTAATGTAAACGACACGCAGGCGCGTGGTCCAAATATGCACTAGGCTATCACGGAGCACTTGCCGGTATTGATTGTTTTTCCTGAAAAAATTAAATATTTCTTCACTCAGGTCTGGCGAAGAACAGGGTGCCTGTTTCTATATTAAAACTATTTTATTAATCGCATTGAAATCTGTCTTCAAGTCCGGTCTGTAGCGGGACCCACATGCCTAGTCAGTCACGTCATGGAACCATTTGGCTTTTCTGTCTCTTCAAGAACATTTGGCTCGGCTCGGCTCGGCTCGGCTCGGCTCGGTTGTTGATGTCTTGTCTTGATGAGATATTTGGCAAGAAAATAAATTAGGTAAAAATAGGAGGGTAATTTGGTCAAACAGAACATTTTAAATCTGGATTTTGTTGAGGTTTATCAGGTTAAAGCTGGGTGGTGACATTTGACTTTTTTTCCGTATCAACTTTATTTAAAAAGATTAGAAATAGAAGCTTTTATTTTATTTTATTGAATTTTACTTTATTGAACTGGGCAGTGACAATGATAGCCACTATTAATATATTAAGCGTTATTAGCAATAAATTTATTATTTTTTAAAAATTATTATTTTTATAAAAAAAAGATAATTAAATTTTTTTTGAATAGATTTAAAAAGTTAATTTATAAAGTATTAAAAAATTTGTTAATTAAATAAAAAATTAATTCTATTTTATAGCATTCAATAACAATCTCAAACTCTCTGTATAATCCCTCTATAGAATTGGATGGAAAGTGCTACTAATCAATATTGTAAAAATCGGTCTAACCAGTTCAACCAAGAAAATTGAATACTGAAGCTTTAGGCCAAACAGTTTTTACTTTATACTCGGAAGAAATAGTCTGGCTTCAAAATTAATGACCTGGCCGATTCAACTAAAAAAACCATACTTCTTTTTTATTTTACTTTTTATGTACAATTTGAAATTTTTTATTTATAGATTATCTTTATATTTAAAAAGTAAATATGAGACAAGTTATATTAATATTTTACAATATAAATAATATCCAACAACTTATCTTCTATTTTTATAGGAGACATATAAAAACTTTATGTACACCAGTTCAATACCAATTTAATTTTGATTTTTACAATGGTACTTTTCACCATTTTTCTATAATACACTAATTTTTGTTATAAAAATATTAATATTTTATAAATAAAAAAATACATCATTGAAGTGTTGGTAGCACAGGATTTCATCATTCACATTATTATTTTATATGGTTTGGCTTTATCTATTGTCAATTAATGTTATATTAGTAATAGGGTTTTTGATTTAGTAGATTGGCAGTCCATCACTAGTTTATATTAAATTTAAAATATTTGGTAAAATATAGAAGTTTCATAATCACCTATTGTTCTCTTGACTTTCTCTCACACATTGTTAATTAATTTTATTTCATTTTTATTTAAATTGTATAACTATTTTGAAAATTATCAATTACATAATAGTTGCAACTTTATATTAATTATTTATATCAATTAAATATTTATACTTATAAAAAATATTAAATAAATATAAAGTATTATAAATAATACTCTATTCATTCCAAATACGTAAATGCACTTTTCTTTATTTGTTATAATTAGATAGTTATTTTTTAATAATATAATTACTTCATCCGTTCCATTTCAATGGTTATTTAAGAAAATATAATGTATTTCATTCCAACTGATTTTTGAAAATTATTAATAAAAAATAAATTATTTTTTCAATTTTATTTATATTTTAGTTTTAGAGAAATGATTTTTAATCTTTTAAATTTTTTAAAAAATAATAATATAATTATTTTATAAATATAGTTATGTATATTAAATAGGACCCTTAATTTTGGTGAACGGAACACGGAAGGAAAATTTATCAATAATGATCAAAAAGTATAAAAAGCAATTAGAAGAAAAAAAACAATTTCGCAAAGAGTCCCACTTGGTATTCACAACCATTCATTTCTCATAAGGGTGCTATAAAAATATCTCAAACAAATTTCAAAATTTTTTTTTAAAAAATCCAGCCTATTATATTAATTTATAATTTATAAATTGATTCAATTATATAATTATATATATTTTATTATTTTATTTTTATTAATTTATATAAATACAATATACATTTATATCTGAATTAGATTAAATTTAGTAAAAGTTTCTTCTACGTCAATTAATTCTTTGCCCCATATTTCTTTTTTTTTTTTTCAAAATAATCTCTCCAAATACTAATTAATTCTTCGTTAAAATCACAAAATATTTATTTAAAGGTTAATATGCACGCATAATAATTCAGATCATATATATATTTATTTAATAATTAATATATATATTTATTCAATAATTAATATGCCTAGAATGACCCACTTATTAACTATTTAATATTATGGAAGTGTAATGGACATTGATAAAGCATCCCAATCAGCTAACTCAATCAACGGTTAATTTGAAACTTTTTTCCATCAATTAGTAACTCATATAATTTATTTTCTTTATTAATTAAAAAATATTTATTTTCTCAAAATTAATTTTTTTATTCATTAAATTATTTATAATTGTAAACATAAAAATATTATAAATAATAATTAAACTATTAATTATTTATTTTAAAATATTAAAAAAATATAGATGGTGTTTAAAATTACTATTGAGTGTCCCAAAAGCATATTTTAAATTTTTTTTATTTAATTGACTTATTCTTTATTTTTTATAAACTGCTTTTTAAATATATTTATGGAAAAAATATCTATTTATCAATTTGCTTTTATCCAAAAACAATTTTTCAAAACTCAAAAAATTTAAAAATACCAAATTTTTTCCAAACACAATAACAAACATGTTCATAATATATTTTTAATTATTAAATGTTAATTATATTTAATTAATTAATTTTATTTATAAATTATATATATACATTTATTTAAATTTGTATTTATAATTGACTATATTTTATTACTTTTATTATCTTAATTATAATGCATAATTATATAATTTATTTATTAATATAATTTATAGAAATATATATTTTGAACAAAGTAAATTATATTTTTATTAATAATTTTATTAAATAATTCAATTAATTTTACCAAATATTAATATAATTAAATATCAGTTAGCTATCAACTACCCCCGCTGTATTTAATGACTTAACCAAATGGGTATATATTTAAAATATATTTCCTTTACTTTCCTAACAATCACACTTTAAAATAGTCATGAATTGGTATCAAAATTATTCACTATAGGTTCGTTTAGCCTTGAAATAGGATCAGACCCAACCTAATTACCTTCGATCCATAATTCATTTATTGTTAATAGACTCATTAGATAAAAATATATTACAAAAAAAATTAAAACAAATCAATATTAACTATTCTACCATATGGTAGGAGTTTTTTTTTTTTAATTATTATTTAGAGTTCTCAAGTTTAAACTATGATATAAATCACTTTTCAAAATTGGAAAAACATTTCACGCCTGTAATAAGTTAATTCCAATTTTTAAATAATTGAAATAGGAAAATATGTTAATTCAAATCTCAAATCAACACCTTAACAGAGGAATAACATCTGGCAGTTGAAGAACATCAAGTGTCTGAATTTTTTCTATGGTAAATTGTTATGTTTATATATGCTCAGATAAATATTGAAATTATTAAGATTTAAGGAAAAAAAATTAATCCGTTGTACTATGAAAATAAATTCGATTAGTAGATTTTGATAAAAGGAAAAATTGAATTAATGTTATAAAATAAATAATAATAAATGAAGAGAGAAGAGAGAATATGAGAGAGTAAGAGGAAACAACCATTTTCATTAATTATAACACTTATTTATAGGTGTAAAAATATTATATAAATATAGTTCTATTTGCATAAAGAATATATTTGTGGAGATAATGATAAACATTCAACATAATCCAACTACTCCAATATTATCATAATACTCCCCCTTGGATGTCTATTAATAGAATATGCATTGTTAAAACTATATTAAGAAAAATATTTTGGGATAAACCTTAGTGAAGGAAAAAAAAATATTATTCATATAGAAATTTATGCCATAACACTGCCTTATTAAAAACATTGTCAGGAAAATCCAATGAGACAAAGCCTAAGTTAACGGAAAAAGAGTAAAGTGCATAAAAATCTCCTAATCATCAAAACATGACTTCTAACAAATATTTCTTAATCGGCGCATGCTAATTTTGTTTACCAACTTCTCAAATGTTGTTGTAGGGAGTGTTTTTGTAAACAAATTTGTCAATTTATCAATTAATTGAATTTGATGAACATCTAAAACTCCTTGCTTTTGAAGGTCATGTATGAAAAAGAACTTTGGTAAAATATGCTTGGTTCTATCTCCTTTAATGTATTCTCTTTTGAGTACAATCAGCATTATCTTCATATAACACTTGACTTCCTTTATCAAATGAGATGTCACATGTTTCTCTAATATGTTGGATCATGGATCTCAACCATATACACTTTCTACTAGCCTCATAAATTGCCAAAATTTCAATATGATTAGATGACGTGACAGTTAGAGTTTGCTTAGTAGAATGCCAAGATATAGTAGTACCACTATATGTAAATAAGTAATTCGTTTGTGATCGAACTTTATGTAAATCAGACAAATATCCAGCATCTACATATCCAATTAATTCAGATTTCAAGTTTTGTGGATAAAATAAACCTATATCTGATGTACTACATAAATAACGAAATACTTGTTTCACGTCATTCGAATGTCTTCAAGTAGGTGAGGAACTATATCTTGGTAGTAAACTCACAGAGAATGCTATATCGGATCTTGTACAATTAGCAATATATATTAATATTCCAATAACACTGAAATATGATACTTCTGAACTAAGTATTTCTTCATCATTTTCTCGAGAACGAAAATGATCATTTTTTATATCCAAGTGTCTAATAATAATGAAGGAACTCATTGGATGAGATTTATTCATATTAAAACGTTTTAATATATTTTCAATATAAGTTGACTGATGAATAAAAATCCATTTAGATAAATGCTAGATCTGCAGACCGAGACAAAATTTTATTTATCCCAGATCTTTCATTTCAAACTCATTTGTTAAATAAGTTATTATTTATGTCAACTCTTCAAGAGTCTCAATAATGTTTAAATCATTAACGTAAACCGCAATAATAACAAAACCAAAATTTGTTTTCTTAATAAAAATATATGAACAAATTGGATTGATAGTATATCCTTTCTCCAAAAGATATTCACTAAGGTAATTATACCACATTTGTTCATATTGTTTTAATCCATACAAGGATCTTTGTAGTTTAATTGAATACATTTTTCGAGATTTTGAGTTACATGCTTCAGACATATTTAGTCCTTTGGGGATTTTCATATAAATTTCATTATCAAGTGATCCATATAAATAAGTTGTAATGACATCCATAAGTCGTATATGGAGTCCTTTTAAACTTGTCAGACTAATTACAAATTTAAATGTAATTGCATCCACAACTGGAGAATGCGTTTCTTCATAATCAATGCCAAATCTTTATGAGAACCCTTGTACTATAAGTCTTACTTTGTATCTCACAATTTCATTTTTCTCTTTACATTTATGCACAAAAACCCATTTATAGTCTAGCTGCTTAATATTTTCAGGTATAAAAAAATAGGTTCAAAGACTTGACATTTTTCTAATGAGTTTAATTTTGCCTAGATTATGTCTTTCCATTTAAGTCAATCATTTTTTTGTCGACATTCATTAACATATTTATGTTCAATGTTCACACTTTTTTTGTAATATCAATTGCTACCGCATATGCAAATATATTGTCGACTTCGGTCTCATTTCTTTCCTGAAATGACATAATTGATTGATATCTCATTATTTTCATATTTTTCAGGTACCTGAATCTCTTCAGGGGTTACTTGCTCATCTATGTTGTTTGTTATAGGCTCTCTAGGAGTATCAATAATTTTTAAATTGTCACACTGTTTATTTTGTTCCATTTTCTTTCTTAGATTTTTATCCTTAGAACCGGGTGGCCTACCACGCTTCTGGTGTGTTATGGACTTATTTGCTATAATATTAACACATTGTTTTACTGAGACATCAATTCTAATTGGAGCATTTTTAACTGGTATATGAGATTTAATAATTCTTTTTGGATCACAAAATACATATAGCAATTGGTTTGCTATACTTTATAAATGAATAATCTTTTGAACTTAAAATTCACATTGTTTTGTATAAGAATCAAGATAATTTAATGACGGCTCATTCCAAATAATTTGTTTCTCTAATTGCTTATTCTCTCCACCCAATTTAGGAAACATAGCCTCATCAGAATGACAATTATTAAATCTCACAGTAAAAATATCTCCAATTAATGGTTCAAGATATTTGATTATAGAATGGGATTCACATCCAATATATATTCTCAATCTCCTTTGTGATCCCATTTTTATGCAACGTGGGAGGTCAATTGAGACATAAACAACACATCTAAAAATTCTCAAATATGAAATATTTGGTTCCTGGTTAGAAACCAACTATAATGGTGAAAATTGATAATAACTAGTTGGTCTAATGCTTATAAGAGTCACTACATGTAAAATTGCATGTCCCTGATCAATAATTGGGATGTTTGTTTTTATAAGCAAATGTCTAGCTATTAATTATAGATGTTTAATAAATGATTTTGCTAGATCATTTTGAGTATGAACATGAGCTATATGATGTTCAATAGTTATTTCTATTGATATGCAATAATCATTAAAGGCCTTAAATGTAAATTTACCAGCATTATCAAGACGAATTGTCTTAATAACATATTCTGGAAATTGTGCTCTTAATCGAATTAATTGAGCAAGTAATATAGCAAATGTTAGATTTTAAGTTGATAATAAACATAGATGTGATCATCTTATTGATGCATCTATTAACACTATAAAATATTTAAATAGTCCACATGGTGGATGAATTGGTCTACAAATATCACATTGTATACGTTCTAGAAATTTAGGTGATTCATTTGGAATTTTGCTTAATGAAAGCCTAATAATTAACTCTCCTTGAGAGCAAGCCGAATATGAAAATTCATTATATTGAAGAATATTCTGATTCTTTAATAGATGACCATATGAGCTTTCAATAATTTTTCGCATCATTGTTGATTCATGATGACCTAAACGATCATACTAAATAAGAAAAATATTTGGGTTAGTAAACTTCTGGTTCACTACCACATTTATTTCAATTGTACACATATGTGTGTAATATAAACTAGAGGAGAAAATAGGTAATTTCTCTAATACACATTTCTTACCCATTACAAGGGTTGTAATACAAAGATATTCAATATTTTCCATATTTATAGTCTCAATATAATATTTGTTTCGGCGAATATCTTTAAAACTCAATAAATTTTTGTGAGATTGTGGGGAGAATAATGCATTTCTAATAAAGAAATATGTACCTTCAGATAGTAATATATTTGCTCTTCCGGAGCCTTCAATTATTCTTTTACTACCAGATATTGTATGAACATAAGTTTCCCCATTTGTTAGGTGATAAAAATATTTTTTGTCTTTTAATATGGTGTGCGTGGTTACACTATCTACAAGATATAAATCTGCATCATTTGCTCTTAATCCTACTAATGATTGAGTATAATCCATAATATATTTATAAATAAATAAATAAAAATATTTATAAGAAATATAGAAATAATGCAATTAAAATTAATCAAAAGAAAATTATTCAAATTACTAACACTTTGAACTAATATTTAAATAAAAAAAATATAAATCAAACTAAGGAGCTAAAAGAAATACATAATTATTAGGCCTTTACATTGCTATCATCGATCAAATAATTTATTTTTCCTTTAGGATCTTCAAAAAAATTTGACACATTTAAATGTATGAGATCATCTAAGTCATCACTAAAATCATCATTTACTGCCAAATTTGCTTCTATATTTTTTTCTTTTTTTTTTCAAGGACTTGATATAGATCTGTAAGATGTTTAGGTGTACAACAGGTACGAGGCCAATATCTTTTCATGCCACATTGATAACATTGCTTTTCTAAATTTTGCTTTGATCCATTATTCTCTTCACGATTCTTTTACTTCTGGTGGAAAGATGCATTATTATTTCTACCACCATGATTGCTTTTATTATTATTTCAACCATAACCTCGACCACAATTATTTTTCCTTATTCTTTTTCGTCTATGCCCAATATTATTATATATTGTCTCATTCACTTCAGAGAATGAAGTAGAACCGGTTGGACAAATTTCATGATTTTTCAATAGGATCTTATTATTTTGCTTAACAACAAGAAGTCATGAAATTAATTCAGAAATTTTGTTAAAACCTTTTTCTCGATATTGCTGCTGTAGGAGTATATTTGAGGTATGAAAAGTAATAAATGTATTCTCTAACATATTATGGTCAGTAATATTTTCTTCATATAATTTCAATTTAAAGCTAATTCTAAAAATTGTATAATTATATTCACTTACAGGTTTGAAATCTTGTAATCGTAAATGCATTCATTCATAATAAGCATTTAGAAGGATGACCGATTTATGATGGTCATATCTTTTTTTCAAAATTTTCCAAAGAATTAATGGATCTTTAACTATCAAATACTCAAGTTTTAGTCCTTTATAGAGATGATGACAAAGAAAAATTATCGTCTTGGTGCAATTTTATTGGGATTCTTGATTTTCTACTTTGAATGTGTTTCCAAGACCCATAGCATCCAAATGTATTTCAGCATCTAGTATCCATGACAAATAATTCTTGTCTATGATGTCGAGCGCCGCAAATTCAAGTTTTGTCAAATTGGACATTGTCTATATAAAAAATAATAATATGTTAATTATTAGATTTCTTTTAAAGACTTATAGACAATATGTTTAATTCTTCAGGAACGTAAGATATTAATTGGAATACTAAATTTTAGGATGCTGAGTTCTTCAGAAACTTAGAATCATATTTTTCAGGAATTTATACCTTAGTTATTTGTTTAATTAGTTCTTCAATAACTAAAACTAATACTAGTTCTTCAGGAACTAAAATTTATAATAAAAATTCTTCAAGAACTATATAATATTAGTTCTTGAGAAACTAACATGTAGTTAATTCAATAAAAAAAAATTTATAATACAAGTTTTTCAATAATTATATATAATATTAGTTTTTCAGGAACTAAAATTTATAAAACAAGTTTTTCAGTAACTAAAATTTATAATGAAAGTTCTTCAAAAACTATATAATTAATATTAATTGTTCAGGAACTAAAATTTATACAATAAGTTCTTCAAGAACTAAAATCAATATTAATTAAATAAATATAAATAAGAAAAAATTTCATCTGCAAGACAGCAATAAATAAAATAAACGTGCTGATAACATGTTATAAAATAATAAATAATAAATAAAGAATGAAAAAAGAATATGAGAGAGTAGAAGGAAGAAAGAATATGAAAGAATAGAAGGAAGAAAGAAGCAGCCGTTTTCATTAATTGTAACACCTATTTATATGTGTTAAAAAGTTACAAAGATAAAATTCTATTTATATAAGGAATCTATTTATAGAGATAATAATAGACATCCAATATAATTCAACTACTCTAATATTATCATAACAATTACAAATATTTAGAATAAATTTTGAGATGATATGCCCGCAACCGAGTAAACAAGGAGGTTAGGTGATCATATGTAACCTACTTCATCCGTAATAACATATGCCCGCACAAACAATGATAACATTTCTAATTTTATTATTTAAAATTAAAAAAAAAATCCTCTTCTAGAAACTAATGACTAAAAATTACATATATAAAAAAAATTTTAAAAAACAATTTTGTGGTTTTCAACTTTAAGTATATGGTATTTTTGTGTGTGCAAAATAAATATTATGATTTGCGTCGTTAGTAACTTTAAATACATACACTTAACAATGTTAAAAAATATGAGGAAAAGTTTAAAAAAACATGCATGTGATTTTCAAATTTTGTAACTTTAAGTATGTGTTATTTTTTGTACAAAATGGATACTGTAATTTGTATCGTTAACAATTTTAAGTATATTTCTTTAACACTCAAAAGTACAATAAAAATAAGAGTGAAGTCTTCAAAGCAACTTAGAATAACTCTAATAATTCAAGTAATTAAGAATCGAGTGATGATATAATGCATGTTATTGAAAAATTTATACATAAGTGTAAAAAATATTCTTATAAAATTAATTCATTTAAAAAAGTAGTTAGAACTTCATAATGAGAACTTGATAAATCAATAACTTATAATGAAAAGTTAATTAAATCTTTAGATGAATATAATTCTACTAAGGATAAGATTTTAATTTATCTTGTTAAACTTGTTGAGAAAATGCATTATTAGAAAAAAAAAATAGTTAGTAGTTTCAAGAATTCCATTTCCAAATTCAACAAGAGGAAAGAAATTTTTGATGAGATAATTGTTATTAATTTCATCCATTTTTAATCTAATAATATGGAATTGATAACTTCATCACTTGAATCACTAGAATCATTCCAAATTGCTTTGAATGCTTTCCTTTTCTCTTTATTGTCCTTCTGAGTATTAGAAGAACATACTTAAAATAGCTAATGGCACAAATCACAGTACCAATTTTGTACAAAAAATACCACATACTTAAGTTGCAAAATTCAAAACTTTTCCCCAAATTTTTTAACGCCGTTAAAGATATGTACTTAAAATTACTAACGGTGCAAACTACAATACCTATTTTGTACAAAATAAAACCACATATTTAAATTTGTAAAAGTTGGAAATCATAAGTTTGTCTTTTAAACCTTTCCCTAACAAAATAATGATTCTAACTAAAGAAAAAAGGATATATATATTTGTCCCTCATAAAGGATGTTAAAATCTTACTATTATGAATATGGAAACAATTTTTTTTAAGATATTACATGAAAATTGAAGTATTGATATCTCTGCAAGAGAAGTTCACATCATCATCATCCTCAAATGGTCCTGCTTCATCATTGGAGGTGGTCGATCTTACAGTATCCAGTTGCTTTTGATACTCAGGAGGTATTTCTTCCCAATGAGCATCTTCTTTATAATTGGGTCAGATAGACTTGGGGATGTAGCCAAGATTGATAATCTTTTTCTTCCGTGATAGGATGTGGCAAGCTTGATTGCACCAAAATAAATGTGAGAGAAACCTTCATTTTTCCATACAGGCAGAAATTCAGGGGAAATTTTTAGGGATACAAATTGTCAAACTTAAGTTTCTAACTATTTATCCTCCATTATACTTGAACGTCTAGTTTCGCCACTATATATATATATATATATAAAACTTTATTTTTCAAATGAATGTGTTGCTGATATGATATATTGTAGAAAGACAATACTTAAATTCCAATAAATTTAATTTAAAAATTTTGCATACTAATCATGTCCTAATTGCAATTGTCTTTTCTAATCAAAAGATTAGCCTCTTGTAACTTGAATTATTTAAATATATTAATTGGGATTATTCAACTTGATCCCACATAATATCAATAAGTTCATAGTTCATACCAAAACTAAAAGTTATTCAAAATCTAATGGCAAATATTTAAGTAATTTGTAAGAGCACATTATTCCTTTCTTTTTATGAGCAGTTCTATATTGAAATGAGTGGAAATCATTAATCTCTATTTAATTTGTGTAAACATTTTACTTTATCTACTAAGAGTGTTTGAGATTGCGATTGAGTATCTCAAAAATATGTTTAAAATTTTTTTATTTAATTGATTGATTTTTTTAAAATTTCTTATAAACTATTTTTTTTAAATTTACTTTTGGAAAAAAAATATCTATTTATCTGTTTTTATTCAAAAGCAGTTTTCAAAATTCAAAAAAATTAAAAATAAAATTTTTTTTTCTAAAAACCGCAATGCCAAATAAACCTTAAAAATGAAATAGACTCTACTATTTTTAATAAATATACCTCAATAAAATTGATGATTTTGTACATATTTAAATATTTATTAATGATAAATATAGATTTTACTGTATAAAATTTCTAAATTCAGAACTATTTTTTATATTATACGAGAATTTTATAGAGAAAATTCAATTATTAAATGATATATATACATATTATATTTATTTTTTTAGAATATATTAATATATAATTAAATTAACTTATAAATAATATAATAAACTTAATTTATAAAAAATTTACTTGGAAGAGAAATTCCACACCATCCAATAATTCATAGTTGCACAAAAGATGTGATAGCGGTTGAAAATATATAGGCGGCTTTTGCATAATTTTCCAATAAGAAAAAGATAAAAGATAGAAGTTCCTTAATTGTTGAAGTCAATAGAGATTGTAGGACACGTTATACACCAGTTATCATGTCAAGAAATCATCTACATGTTAAACAATACCACATTTTGGGGAAAAGAAAAAATCTTTGACTTTGGCTTCTGTATGTTGGACACTTGTTTTGTAAGCAAAATAATTTTATTAATTTAAATTAGTAATATATTAATATAAATATATTAAATAATGTAAAAAATAAAATAGTAAAAATATTTAAAATATTCAGATTAATAGTATAATAAATTGATTCGAAGTCTATAAATTTAATAATATTACAGTGATCAGTTCTACAATATACTGACGACAATAATCTGATTTATTATTTCTGTTGGATCGAATATATTTTATCTATTTAAATCAATCACACAAAAAAGTCACAATAAGAAGACAGAAAAATATTATAACAGGACGATAAAACCAAATGCTACAATAAAATTATAAAAAAAATAGATATATATTGAATAATAACTTATTTTAAAAATAAATTGATAAAAAAAAAATGTAAAGAGGTGATTTTTGGTCAATAATTGTGGAATTATAATGTATGTTGGACATTTGGAATTGATATTTCTAATATTGGTCCATGGATTCACATTTTTATCAAAGATTTGTTCAACTTTGAAGGAAATGGGAATCACATCTAACTTTCAAGGAAATAGAAATTTCTTTGCCAACGATTGAGTTTTAATGGTGGGATGCTCATCACGCATTACCTTTGCCCCCCCGCTATCACATTTTTTGAATAAACCAAAATTCCTTTGAAAGCAATTCTTACCTGCTTTCCTACCCTATTTCCTTTCCTAGTTGCTAGTCTTACATATATATATATATATATATATTTTGATAATCCCTTAAATTAATTGATTGCAAATTTAAAATTTCTTCAATTCAAACTACTTTTATTTATTGAAACAACTGGTCAAGGAGGCTAACAAGTTTGGATACACACGTAATGCAGCCCATAATCATACAAGCAGAAGCAGCCAATTATTTAAATTTTAATCCAACCATTTTTTTGGATGATATATATTGCGAGTCAATTAATTGGTTAAGGCATATACTAAAATTAATTTTGCTTATGTCGGATAAGATCTTTAAGAGCGGTAAAATATTTCTACGTGAATTTTAAATTAATTATATATATAGATTTGAATTTGAAATTTTTTATTAAATTAGAAAAAAATACTCTCATTTCATTCATACTCTTGTAAATAACCTAACCTTTTTTTAAAAAAAAATGTTTGATAATATCATATAGGTGTTGGTTGGATATTATTGCACGTCTCGTTATTTTTTATTTATATATTTATTTCATATTATCTGAAAAATCATTAATTTTATTGCTATCTCTTATCACGTTCACAAAATTAGATCACTTTTAATTTTATATATATTTTAAAAAATTTGACTAAGATGATTAGAATTTCAAATTTTATTTGTATTGTTTTTAATATAACAATAGATTAAATCAAGGGCATATTAAAAATCTGATAAATGATGAATTATATTTGCTAACGACAAGACTTATATATCAAATATGTGTATATTAGAGAATTAAAGAGTGTTAAGTGTTTCAAAAATTAGATTTTGAATTTTTTTAATCTAATTGATTGATTTTTTTAGTTTTTTATAAACTATTTTTTTCAAATATACTTTTGGAAAAAAACATATTTATTTGTTTCTATCTAAAAGTAGTTTCAAAACTTAAATAATTTGAAAATATAAATTTTTTTCTAAAAAGTGTTTTTTTCCAAACACAATGCAGAATAGGTCTCTAATAAATTAATTATGTAGTTGATGAAATATCTATTGGGTTTTGAGCAATTAAAATGATATTTTTCATAGAAAAACACTTGTAATATATATAATAATATGAAATTTTTTTAAAAAAATGTTTATATGATAAGAGAATATATATTTTTTAATACACTATCTCCCGTTAATTTACAAGATTTGAAGGATAAAGATAAACAAAACCAAGCTCGTCATATTTTGTAGCGAACTTTTTGAAATTAATAAGATGAAAATTATAAAATTATTATGAATATTTATAAAAGTTCGTCATGTCAAAATTAAATTAACTTAAAAATTATCTTTTAGTTGTGTTTCTATTCTTTTTTAGATCAAATTATGATGGCTAAAATAATACCATGATAGTATACACATGAAGATATATATGAGATAGACATAAGTATCTTCTAACTTAATTAGAACTCTCGAGTTTGAGCTTAACAAATCCAACTATTTGATAAAAAAAATCATGATAATATAAATTATAATTCATTGAGTTAAATTTACTTTCTTAAAAAAAATTTCTCAATTATTCAATAATTTGAATTCATAATAAGCATATCTATCAAAGGATAAAGTCCAGAGCATTTCATCCAAATTTTACAAATGTTCCATATATTCATAATTCGAACTCAAAATATCTAGTTAAGGAGTAAAAGTACTTATTATTACATCTAGAGGGTTATTTTTTAACTCAAATATTATATTCCGATAATCATAGTTTTTTTTTTTTAAAAAAAAATCTATGGAAAGTTACAGAATTCTGAAGAAAACTAAAAAGGAAGGATCCTTCCCATCGTACTCGCACTTGCAGATAACATCAATATTTTCAAGTATATATATGAGATAGGATCGAATTTTGGTTTTCTTTTATCAGAAAGATTGGAACCACAAAATAAACAGGTTGTGATATGTTGCTTGTCGGCAGATTATGAGGACCACACAAAAGTAAAGATGATCGATTTCCCACACAAAGATTGTTTTGTTTCTATATGAAAGAACTTCGTTGGAAAGTTGCTTGTCCTTTTTCTTAAATTGTACATAGTTTAGTTTCATTTATATTTACTTAATTTTTAATTTATAATATTTTTTATTTTAAAAAGTTATTTAATTATATTTTTATTTTACTAAAATTATTTTAGGTTAGTTTCTGGTATCATGTTAGATTTATAGTGATACGTCAGCTGTTATGTCATATTTTCGGTTATCTATATTTGAAAATTAGCTAAAAATTATTTCAGTGAAATAAAAATATAGTTCGGCAAAAATTTTATAATTTTCTTGTAATATAAATAAAATTAAATAACCAAAAATGAAATTAACTCCTATAAATCTCAAATTACAAAATTAAAGAGGTCATCATCTTTGTAATAAATTAATCTCATCATGATTTAGAAAATTTAGAGATCCAACGATTCTTGAATTGCATGAAGAGCTCATTCTCTTTAATTTGCAATTAATTTTGCTAATATTTATTCACATATCTCTTAAATTAAAAAGATATTAAGATATTTCTTGTTCTTTTATTTTAACTAATGATTAAATATGATCCCTTCAATTCCTTTCTTTTAATTATTGCTTTCGTTTATTATTTTTGCTATTCTTTATTTTGATGGAGTTTATGGATTTTTCTTTCATAAATGTATTGCTAATTATTTTTATGAAATATATTAACATTTTCTGTGTGAGATGATGAGAAATTTATTATTTGATGGTCATTATCTACTTTTCTACATACTCTGATACTGCAGCGAATTCAAGAATTGTTATGAGGATAATAAAACTAATTAATATGTAAAAATAAAAAATTACAATAATTTAGATAAAATTATATTAATCTAGCATATATAAAAAAATAACACAATTCTATAGAAATAATATTTGAAAAATTGAATTATATAATAGATAAAAAATAAAAAAATTACATGATATATAATTTTGTATTTTTAGTCATCAATCAAATAGTAAAAAAAAAAACTAATTAAGAGATAAAGTGACTAAAAGACCAATTGAAATAAAATAATTTTAAAGTGAATTTTGTTGACCGTGTAAGAAACAAAAGAAGAAATTGTGTGATTATATAAGAGTTGAAAAAAATAATATTTTAAAAAAAAGTTTTTACTTTTATTAATTGTGAAGTTAAATGTGTAGTTGGAAATTAAATAGATATTTGGAATTGTTTTTGAGAGTTATAAAAGTATATTTTGATTTTTTTTATTTAATTGAATAATTATTTTTTAATTTTTTATAAATTATTTTTTTCAAATTTACTTTTGAAAAAATATCTATTTACCTACTTTTAAACATATTAAGCATAGAAAATTTTTTAAGTAAATTGAATTTATCATGTCATCTATTGATCAATATAATTACATAATAACATATACTTTATTATTTTATTTTTATTGATTGATGTAAAAATAAAAATAAAACAATAATAAATACCATATTAGTGAAAAAAAATTTCTAAGCATATTATATATAGAAAATAAATAAAAATAATTCAGTGGGACTTGGCCTCATTTGAGTCCGCCCCTGCTCTAATATCGACAACTAAAGCTGGTAATGCGATTAGAAAAAATTACTATTTATTTTATATGGTTTTATATAATATATTAGTATTTTTTTAATATTTAAAAAATATATTATTTACCATATATAATTTAACATAATATATTAATATCTCTAAATTTTGAAAATTATACTATTTGCTTTCTAAAAATTTAATATATTGTATTAATATTCTATTGTAAATTTGATTTATTGTATCAGTACCTTCTTTAAATTTGACATATTATACAAATATTTCCTTGAGCAAAAAAGAATTACTAAAGGTAAATGTTTTAAAATTTAATAGAATGATTATATAATTTAACTAAAATAAAATAGATGAAACAAATAGTATATTTTTCAAATTTCAGAGAGGTACCAGTGCATTGTATCAAATCACGAAAGTAAATAGTAAATTTTTACTATCATCATCATTATCATCATCATCATAAGTTTGGAATAATTAAATAATTAAAAAGATAAAACATCAAATTTGCGTAGAACAATTTAATTCAGATTTTTTAATTTTTTAATTTAATTTAAATCTGATTTGGCAACCATAAATTACATTGAATTTATTTATTTTATTCGTTTTTATATTTCATATTTTATTATTAATTAATATATTTTAAAAAGATATAAAAAACTATTTATTATGCATTTAAATTATTATAAAATAATAAAATATGAATGCTAATTTTTTTTGGGTACATTTTCCCAAATAAAGCATGCTAAAATTATATGATATTTTAATTTAGTTACTAATAATGAAATTTATTATAAGGATATCAAGCTCATTTATACTTGACTCTGATTATTTTCACTTAGCAATGTTTATAAACCAAACAATGGAATAAGAATAGAAAAATAATTCTAGATAATGAACCAAATTGTAGAATATGAATAATTATTATATTCTTTAAATATAATTATTCTATTCCTTACAAATTCCATTCTCCGAACTAAACATGACCTAAGTTCGTAACTATTTAACATTTGTTTAGCTTAAATCATTCAATATTTTACAGCCTATTGAACTGAAGACTGATCTGAATTTTAGCTATGCAGACAAGGTGTAAAATATTATCTATATATCAAGTTTTAAAGGTAATATATATTCAGGCTCAAAGTCGAAACCATTAATTAAAAAAGAAAAAATCTATACTATTTCGTTTCACTCCGATTAATTAGGAGTTGCTTATTTTCTAGTTTTAATTGATTAGTATTATGATAATATTAGAGTAATTGAATAATATTGAACGTTTATTATTATTTCTATAAATTTATTCTTTATGCAAATAGAACTCTATTTCTGTAATATTTCTATATCTATAAATAGGTATTACAATTAGTGAGAATTGACAGCTTCCTTTTTTCTTCTTCTATTCTCTTGTATTCCCTCTCCATTTTTTATTTATTATTTTTTATTTTATAATACGTTATCAGTACGATTCAGGAAGACAAAGTCTAAAAACTTTAATTTTAACAACATACTTGTATGTGTTTATATATTTTTTTTTACCTTATTCTTCAATGCATGCTTATTTACGTGGATATCTAGTCTAAGTTAATAATTTTGACATTTCTTTGTAAGTGTTATGCTAATGTTTAAGATTAAGTGTTTTGTGGTGTATTGTATATCATAAGTTTCGATTTCTGGGTGACATCCATAATCTCTTCCCCTCGGTTCCTTTGCCAGGATTAAAATTTTAATGATTGCCAAAATAGTTGATTATAAATCAGTCGTGCAAACTTGGTTAAAAAAAATTTATTACGTAATATTGTAAGGCTTTCCATTTTTTTTTCTAAATTAATTTGGTTTTTCTTTTCCTATTGTCTCCATTATTAGTTTTTCGTTTCTTGGATGTGGCTTGAATTTTTTTTATTAATCAATTGTATTATTTAATTTAACCACATGTTAGTTCCTGAATAACTAATAGTATATAGTTCCTGAAGAATTATTATAAATTTTAGTTTCTGAAAAACTAATATTATATAGTTCATGAAGAACTTGTCATATAAATTTTAGTTCTTGAATAACTAATATTATATATAATTTCTGAAGAATTAATGTTATATATAATTCTTAAAAAACTAGTATTAGTTTTATTTAAAATTTCCTTCTTCACAAAGACAATTTTTTTAAGTCTCAATATCATTCACATATATTTATTATTTTTCTATTTTTTTATTGTCTTGTGGATGAAATATTTTTTATTTATATTTATTTAATTAATATTGATTTTAATTAGTAAAGAACTAATGTTATATATATTTCCCGAAGAACTTGTATTATAATTTTTTTTATTGAATTAAATACATGTTAATTCCTGAATAACTGATATTATATAGTTCTTGAAAAATTTTTATTATAAATTTTAGTTCCTAAAGAACTAATATATAGTTCCTGAAAAACTTTAATTATAAATTTTAGTTCCTAAAAAACTAATGTTATATATAATTCTTGAAATTCTTGTATAATAAATTTTAGTTTTTGAAGAACTAGTATTAGTTTTAGTTTTTCAAGAACTAATTAAATAAATAGCTAATTGTTATTATTACTTTGCTAATTCTAATAATTTCTTCTTAGACATTGTCCACTTTACTAGTACAATTATATAGATTTAGTTGATGTGGATTTCATGGTTAATTTAAAATTCATATTAATTTATATTCGTCATTTGTTTTGTTTTTATACTTAAACAACTTATTAATTAATATTGATTCTAGCTCTTGAAGAATTATTGTTGCATACAATTGTTAAAAAACTTGTATTATAAATTCTAGTTCCTGAAGAACTAGTCTTAGTTTTAGTTCTTAAAAAACTAATTTAATAAATAACTAAGGTATACATTCCTAAAGAATATGACCCTAAATTCCTAAAAAAAATTAAATATCCTGAAATTTAGTATCTCAACAAATATTTTATGTTCCTAAAAAATAAATATATTGTCTATAAAGTCTTTAACAGATAGATACTAATTAACATATTATTTATTTTGTATAGACAATGTCGAATTTGACAAAACTCGAATTTGTAGCACTCGACATCAAGGGTAAAAATTATTTGTCATGGATACTAGATGTCGAAATATATCTAAATAATATGAGTTTTGGAAATACAATCAAAAATGACAATGTAAATACCTAAAATTATGTATTTCCTTTTAGCTCCTTAGTTTAATTTATATTTTTTTTTCTTTTATTTAAACACTAGTTTAAAATGTTAGTAATTTGAGTATTTTTGGATTGATTTTAATTGAATTATTACTTTGTTTCTTATAAATGTATTTTATTTTATTTTTTATAAAGATATTATGGATCATACTCAATTATTAGTAAGATTAAGAGCAAATAATGTTGATTTATGTCTTGCGGATTATGCAACCACGCACATCATATTAAAAGACAAGAAATATTTTTTTCACCTAATGATGGAAGAAACTTATGTTAATACAATATCTAATAGTAAATGAATAATTGAAGCCTCCAGAAGAGCAAATATATTACTATCTGGAGGTACATATTTCTTTACTAGAAATGCATTATTCTCCCCAAAATCTCTCAAAAATTTATTGCGTTTTAAAAATATTCGCCGAAATGGATATTATATTAAAACGATAAATGTGGAAAATATTGAATATTTCTATATTACAACCCTTGTAATAGGTAATAAATGTGTGTTAGAGAAATTATCTCCATTGTCCTTTGGCTTATTTTACACTCATATGTGTATAGCTGATACAAATGTAGTAGTAAACTAAAAGTTTACTAATCCAAATCAATTTCTTATTTGATATGATCGTTTATGTCATCCTAGATCAACAATGATGCAAAAACTTATTGAGAGTTCATATGGCCACCCATTGAAGAACCAAAAAATTCTTCAATCTAATGAATTTTCATGTTCGGCCTTCACCTGGTAAAATTCAAAATAAATCACCTAAATTTCTGGAACGTACACGATGTGATATTTATGGACCAATTCATCCACCATGTAGACCATTTAAATATTTTATGGTGTTAATAGATACATCAATAACACCATAAATATCAAATAAATATCACATGGTGTTAATAGATACATCAATAGGATACTCGCATCTATATTTAATATCAGCTTAAAATCTAGCATTTGCTAGATTACTTGCTCAATTAATTCAATTAAGAGCACAATTTTCAGAAGCTATTAAGATAATTCGTCTTGATAATGCTGGTGATTTTATATCTAAGACCTTTAATAATTATTGCATGTCAATTGGAAGCTCATGTTCATACTCAAAATGGTGTAGCAGAATCTTTTATTAAACGTCTTCAATTAATAGCTAGACCATTGCTTATGAAAACAAACCTCCAAATTATTGCTTGGAGACATGCAATTTTATATGCAACAACTTTTATATGTATCAGATCAACTAGTTACCATCAATTTTCACCATTACAGTTAATTTCTGACAGGAGTCAAATATTTCTCATTTGAGAATTTTTGGATGTGCTGTTTATGTCTCAATTGACCCCCACATCACACAAAAAATGGGACCTCAAAGGAGATTGAGAATATATATTGGATATGAATCCCCTTCTATAATTAAATATCTTGAATCATTAACTGGGGATGTCCTTACTGCGAAATTTAATGATTGTCATTTTAATGAGACTCTGTTTCCTAAATGAGGGGAAAAAACAAGCAATTAGAAAAATAAATTGTTTGGAATGAGTCATCATTAAATCATCTTGATCCTTATATAAAACAATGTGAATTAGAAATTCAAAAGATCATTCATTTATAAAATATAACAAACCAATTGCCAGATGCATTTTGTAATCCAAAAAGAGTTACTAAATCTTATATATCAGCTGAAAATGCTCTAATTAAAATTGATGTCCCAGTAGGACAACATGTTAATATTGTAGCAAATGAGTCCATAACCCGCCAGTAGTGCGGTAAGCCACTCAGTTCCAAGGATAAAAACCCAAGAAAGAAAAGGGAATAAAATAAACGAAGTGACAATTCAAAAATTATTGATGCTCTTGGAAAACCTATAACAGATGACATAGATGAGAATATAACCTCTAAAGAGGTTCAAGTACTTGAAAATTATGAAAATAATGATATCTCAATCAACTATGTCATTTTAGGAAAGAAATGAGACCGAAGTGAAACTGTTATCGACAATATATTTGCGTATGCAGTAGCAATTGATATTGCAAAGAAAAGTGAGGATATTGAACTTAAGTCCGTTAATGAATGTCGACAAAGAAATGACTAACCTAAATAAAAAGATACAATTCAGGCAAAATTAAACTCATTAGAAAAATGTCAAGTCTTTGAGCCCATTGTTTTTACACCTAAAAATATTAAGTCGATATGCTATAAATGAGTTTTTGTACATAAATGCAACAAAAAAAATAAAATTGTGAGATACAAAGCAACACTTGTAGAACAAAAGTTCTCACAAAGACCTACATGAATCATTTGATAATGAAATTTATATGAAAGTATCTGAATAACTGAAAATGTCAGAAGCATGCAGCTCAAAACCTCGAGAAATGTATTAAATTAAGTTACAAAGATCCTTATATGGATTAAAATAATATGGACGAATGTGGTATAACCGCCTTAGTAAATATCTCTTGGAGAAAGGATATACTAACAATCCAATTTGTCCATGTATTTTTATTAAGAAAACAAATTCTGGTTTTGCTATTATTGCGGTTTGTGTTGATGATTTAAACATCATTAGGACTCCTGAAGAGTTGACAGAAACAATAACTTATTTAACAAATGAGTTTGAAATGAAAGATTTGTGACAAACAAAATTTTATCTCCGTCTGCAGATCGAACATTTATCTAGAGGAATTTTTATTCATCAGTTAATTTATATGGAGAAAATATTAAAATATTTTAATATGGATAAATCTCATCCAATGAGTTTCCCCATGATTGTTAGGCAGTTTGATGTGAATAAAGACCCTTTTTGTCCTCAAGAAAATTGTAAAAAAATACTTAGTCTAAAAGTACTATATCTAATTGTTATTGGAGTATTAATATATCTTGCTAATTATATAAAACCTTATATAGCATTTTATGTAAGTTTACTAGCAAGATATAGTTTATCACTAACTCGAAGACATTGGAATGGAGTGAAACTAATATTATATTATTTATGTGGTATATCAGACATAAATTTATTTTATCCACAAGACTCAAAGTCTAAATTAATTGGATAGACATATGCTTGATATTTGTCTGATTCACATAAAGCTCAATCACAAACGAGTTACTTGTTTACATATGGTGGCACTGCTATATCTTGGCGTTTTACTAAGTAAACTTTAACTGTCACATCATCAAATCATGTTGAAATATTGGCAATTTATGAGACTAGTAGAGAATGCATATGGTTGAAATCTATGATCCAACATATCAAACAAGTATGTGACATCTCATTTGATAAAAGAAGTCCAACAGTGCTATATAAAGACAATGTTGTTTGTATTAGACAACTCAAAGGAGGATATATTAAAAGAGATAGAATCAAACACATTTTATCAAAGTTCTTTTTCACACATGACCTTCAAAAGCAAGGAGTTTTAGATGTTCATCAAATTCGGTCAATTGATAATTTGGTAGATTTATTTACAAAAGCACTCTCTACAACAATATTTGAGAAGTTGGTAAATAAAATTGGCATGTGTCGACTAAGAGATCTTTGTTAGAAATCATGTTTTTATGAGGGGGAGATTTTTATGTACTGCACTTTTTTAGCTTAATTAGTCTAGGTTTTATCCCATTAGATTTCCTAACAAGATTTTTAATGAGGCAGTGTTATGCCGCAAATTTCTACATGAATAATGTATTCTTTTTCCTTTATTAAGGTTTTTCCCATATAGTTTTTCTTTGTAAAATTTTAACAAGACATATTCTATATAATAGACATCCAATGAAGAATGTTATGAAAATATTGGAGTAATTGGATAATGTTGGATATCTATCATTATCTCTATAGATTGATTTTTTATGCAAAAAGAACTATATTTTTATAACATTTATATACCTATAAATAGTGTCACAATTAGTGAGAATGGACAACTTACTTCTTCCTTCTTCTACTCTCTCATATTCTCTTTTCATTCTTCATTTATTATTCTTTATTTTATAACAATTAGATATTATTTAGCAACAATTACGAAAATGAGTAGTTAATTTTTAGGCTTAATCCATATTCATTTCCTTGAATTTCTCATTTTTCATTTTGTCTTTCATATTGGTTTTTAGTACCGGTTGTCTCTTGAAATCTCTTTTTTTTTTCCAATTTGTCTCATGTGAAAATTTAAAAATATAACGATTTGCCTTTCTGTGCTAACTTGATAGCTGCAATGTGATTTTATATTTTAATGTGATTCTAACTGTCAAATCAAAATGAAAAGCAAATTGTTATATTTTTAAAATTTCATATGGGGCAAATTGGATTAAAAATAAATTTCAGAAACAATTGGTACCAAAAACCAATATAAGGAGCAAACTGGAAAAAAAAAATTCAATGGGCTTGAATGGGTTTAGCCTAACTTTTATGTTACTATTGTGAATATCACGAAAACAATTAATAACTATTGGCTCTTTTTTTCTACGTGAAACTATATGTATTTTTAATTTATATATTAATGAACTGAGACTAATTTTGCTATAGGACAGATCCTTAAAACACTTATATAAAAAATTTAAGGTGACTGCATACCTAGAGCTCCAATTCGAAAACTCTGATTAAACTGACGGAAAGGAATACTAATGAAGCTGAAAAAGTTTTGTATCATTTCAACTACATCCATATTATTATTAGCTCTTTGATATATGTTTATTGCATTGATGCACTCTGTTTCAGTTGATGGTACGGAATACTAATGAAGTTACAAAATAAAGATTGTTCATATATGGATTAAAAGAGTTAAATATATTAAATTTAAAATTTAAAAATCAAATGAAAAAAAAATCATAAAACAGGAGCCAAATAATATTTTATATCTAGGAGCTCAATTATTAATTTCTGTACTCTTTTTTTTTCAAAAAATCATGACTTACAAACATATGTACATCAAAGCTCCACGAAGCAGACATGCAAACAACACATTCATTAAAAAAAATAAAAACCATAATTTTCATTTCCCATTTCACAATTGCGTAGAAAATTGGGCTTAGTTGAGAGTCAGCGTCAAGGAGATGGAGCTTTAGCAAATAAAATATACATCCTAATTAAAACAAAAGCAAATGGCATAAGTCCTAACCCAATGAATGTCATGTGATGGACACCATTCACTAGCCTGAAAGGAAACATAAACCTAAGCCGATTTTATTAAGATATTTTATTTCTATATTTTAGTGTTTTTTAGTATTAAGAGTTTTATCGGAAATTTAAATTTAAAACTTTACCGTTACTAAAATTTATTAACGAATAAAATATGTATATTTGCGAAAGGAGAAATTCTTAGACTGTTTCTGTCTTTCATATTATCTATAAACTAACTCAATAAATTATTGACATGCATTTAATTAATTTATTTTCATTAATTAATGTAAATTTAACATGCATATATGTCAATAAATAATTGAATTAGTATATAAATAGCAAACAAAATCTATCCAAAAATTTCTCTCGAGAAAGATAAGGATAAACACAGCAAGAAACATGAAGCAAAGGATCTTTGTAGTCCCCCACCATAAGCAACATCACATGGTGAGGCAAATTTAGACAGCTTAAACACTGTCCTGTTAGGTATATATACTTGTGGACCTAATAAACATTTATAATTAGGTTATGTTCATCCTTCTTTTTATTTATTTATTTTTTATTTTTTATTTGTCGGCGAGTTTCCTACTACATGTTCCTAATAAACAGTGTCTTGTTAGGTATAATGATTAATTTTGAGATCCTAAGAATCAAGAGATCTCAACTTTTATTCCCACTCATATAGATTGAATATTATGATATGATATTTTTTAAAACAAATTTATAACCTTTTTTCATTAATTTTTTTATCTTATTTTCCTCTAATGTTCTTTGACAAACAATTTAATTTCTTTTTTTTATATATATTATCTCACTCAAAAACTTTGTTATAATTTTATTTATTATGATTTATAGTTGAGGGATGAATTCTAATAGTGGTCTGCTATCCATTGTACAATACTTTTTTAATTTTTATTATGGACAGTTATAATTCGAAAAAAAAAAAACTAAAATGCAGTACGATCATAATTTCATGGGCCCTTCTAAGCCTTCTTAGGCTTTCACCACACCACATAATATATACATTATTGAGCCCAAACATTTATGCAAAACCAGTGGAGGAGCCACATTTAGTTAAGGTCTCACCTTAAATTTTTAAAATGCATTAAATAGTATATAAATTTATACTATTTTTAATATTTATCCAAAAATAAATAGATAAGGAACAATTAAGTTATGCTAAAAAATAGATTTACATGAGTTATAATTAATTAACTAAAAAATATATATACTTAATGAATAAATATATACTTCTAAAATTTCAATTTTTAATGATAAGCATTTAATTAGTAAAAATATAATTATATCACTAAAGTCCATTCTTAGTGGATGAGGTCTAAATCAAGAAATTATGCTTAAAAGACTAGATGATTCTCGTTGGAATTCTCATTATGGCACCCTGTTAAATTTGATTTTAAACTTTTATGTCATTTTTTATGTTTTAGAATACATTGTAAAAGATAGTAATACTCCATATCAAAATGCTGAAGCTAATGAGATTTTAGATTTGGTGCGTACTTTCAATTTTACATTTACTTTATATTTGATGAAAAATATATTGGGAGTGACAAATGAGCTATCATTAGTGTTGTGGAAAAAAAATAAAGATATTGTAAATGTTATGACTCAAGTTAAAATTTGCAAAGATTGAATGCAATTAATAAGAGATGAATATTGTGATTTTTGTTAGAAGTCATATTATTTTGCACTAAAACAAGATATTGATATTTCTAACATGAATGATGTTTATATGCTCAAAAGAAGGTTACGGCATAAACCTCAAATATTTACAAATTTGCATCACTATAGAGTGAATTTATTTTATAGTGTTGTAAATATGCAACTTCAAGAACTGAATAATCGGTTTGCTGATATAATTACTGAATGACTACTTTATATGAAATGTCTTAGTCTTGATAACTCTTTACAGCTTTTAATAAGTAAAAATTGATTCACTTTACTCAATTTTATTCAAATGATTTTTTTCAAGTTTAGTTGATAGCACTTGACAATCAACTTGAAATTTATATAATTGACATGTGCTCTAGTAATGATTTTACAAACTTGAAAGATATTGAAAGTTTAGCTAAAAAATTAATTGAGACAAGAAGACATATTGTGTATCTATTGATCTATTTACTCATAAAATTAGTACTTGTCTTATCGATTGCTACTGTTATTATGGAGAGGGTATTTTCTACAATGAAATTTTTAAAAAGTCGTCTATATAATTGGATGGGAGATGGTTAGATAAATGACTGATTTGTTACATATATTGAAAATGATGTTTTTAACAACATTGACAATGAGGTAATTATACAATGTTTTCATAATATGAGTATTCGTTTAGAACAATTATGAACTTTGATTTTATTTTTATATAGTTTTATTTATAATATTTTGAAATATTTTTTTATTTTCACAGTTATTGAATCTAGTTTTATATTTTTTAATGAATAATATTTATCATTTTTGAAAATTTATTTATGTATCAATAATTTAATTGAATTATAAAAAAAATTAGTATATAAAATTTAGTCCCACCTAAGTCAGGGGGTCTAGCTCCGCCACTGTGCAAAACCAAACCACGTAATGGATTGTTATATTATAGATCTTTGTCTATATAGCAATATAGATCAAAGATTAATTATACGTGCAACAGACAGTGAACAATATACAATTATTAAATATACGATGATAATTTTGAAAATATTCGTCATTCGTTTGTAGGTATATTCATTAGTTTATTGAGAAAGATTTATTTGTTATAAACTGTAGATTTATTATAAATAAAATAAAAGTTCATTAGTTTATTATTACAGATTTGTTTTATTTTAAAACTCTAGATTCATTAGCAATAATGTAAATATTCATTAGTTTATTAAAAAATATCCATTTGTTATAAACGGAAGGTTTATTAAGAATAAAGTAAATATTCATTAGTTTATTAATACAAGTTCATTTCTTGTAAACTATATATTTATTATTAGTAAACTATAACTTCATTATCATTTATATTTCATTTAGTTAGCATCTGCATTAATAATATATTAATGAACTTATAAACTATAAGTTCATTATCATTTATATTTGTTATAAACTGAACATTTATTAAGAATAAAGTAAATATTCATTAGTTTATTAATACAAGTTCATTTTTTGTAAATTATATATTTGTTATTAGTAAACTATAAGTTCATTATCATTTATATTTCATTTAGTTAGAATCTGCATTTCATTATTACAAGTCTATAAATATTAGTTATGTAATAGAAAGTATGTTTCTCTCTCGATTCTTAGCTTCTTTCTCTGCTTATGTTTGAATTCTTCTTCTCTTCTTGCCCATTCTACTCTACTTTCTTCTTCAATTCTTCTGGTTTGATTGATTGATCTCTTCTTGAGGTCATTATAGTTCATTTGTTATAAACTGTAGGTTCATTAATAATAAAATAAATATTTATTAATTTATTGAGAAAAATTCATTTATTAAAAAGTGTAGGTTCATTAGAAATGAATTAAATATTCATTTATTATATTAATACATATTTATTTCTTTTTTTTGTGTATTTAATTTAAGGGATATAACTGTACGTTCAATATAAATATATAAAACTTTATTAGTTTATTAATAAAAGTTTATTTCTTAAATTAATACATATTTATTTTTTTGTGTATTTAATTTAAAGAATAATTTTTGTATTTTGATTTATAAGTATGAATCCATTGAATCCTCTAAAAAAACTCAAAATGCTAAAAAAAATTGAAGCAAATTACATCGAAAAAATAGCTAAAAATACAAAAAGACAAAAAAACAGATGTGTTAAAAAAGGAAGAATAGAAACATATAATTACGCCGAAATTACCGTTGGTCTGAATGGAACGTGATCCATCCCCACATAATATAATTGCTAATATGAACTGAAATTGGGCTTTGGAATTATTAATGAGATTTGGACACAATTTGTTCTCGGCAGAATCAGATTTTCCAAAATAGACGCTTTGTCATATTCTTCCTAAACCGAAGATCTTGAATTTTTAATTCCCAAAATAATCTTCATAGTTATATGTGTGTTTGCACCATATTTTTATTATTGACCCAATTGGATAAAGTCCAAGTCCATTGAAAAATTTAGAGTCCAAATTCATAAAATGATCAAACATTTTGAGAAATTGCAATAAAAAATAAATCTTAGAGAATAGGGGCACAATACAAATGGTTGGAGAAAATTGGAGAAAATGAAAGAAATAGCCTCCTACAATATGGTGCACTACTGAAAATTAGGGAGAAGTGAAGCAGTTAGAGAGAGATTAGAGAAAGTGGAAATCATGGTCTAACGGTTAGTTTAGCTTTGATGCTATAAAAAGAGAAGACTTTCATAGAACAGAACAATTCAACAAATCAACAGCTCAACAAATTATTTAATTTCAGTCAATCTCTAGCATATTCCAATTAGCATCAGTCTTGTTTTAGCATTAACTTTAATTATTCCAGCTTTTGTTCCTTTCATTGTAGTTCATTGACACCAATTTCATCAGTAAAACTTTTGTCTGCAGCATTTGTTTTCATTCAATATTTATTTTCTTCAAATCTTAACTACTCATTAACTTGATTTCTCTACTGTCAATATCTTTCGCTTAATATTTCAATTTATTAGCAATCAAATTTAGGTCTACTATCAAGGAAATCTAAGAATCTATAGTCATTTGATTAGAAGCCAATGTGCAATTTCATTTTAGTTTGGAAATACTTTAATTTCCTGGCGAGCTAGCATTCTAGCATTTTTTTGCAGCAAGCATAAAATTGGCACACTCGGTTGGACCTGTTTGGTTGCTACTAAATGCTTATAGAAACTAGAAGTAAAAAAGCTAAGGAGCCTCAGGGCTTAGGATATGTTGCTCCAACATGAGAGCAGGAAAGGAGAGTTCCGCACATGGTAAAACAAATTGAAAATTTGACACTTCCTTAGCTGCTGAAGAGGAAAAAAGAATCAAGAGTCCATCAGGATCACATGTATCAAGTAACAATCCATATAACATCTCTAACTTCTCTTATGTGTTTAGATCTTTGTACAAGGAAATGATTTAAGGGCTTAAAGCCAGCGTAGCCAACCATCTGAGTCAAATAACTGATCATGCAAAGAAACAGACTAGAGCCACCATTGAAGAGTTGCCTCAATCCACCTCCCACGAGAAATTGGTAGCTGGAATCATGGGAGAACTTTAGTAACAAGTGGTTGCACCCAAACAAGACCTTCTACCTACTAGACAACCATCTGATGAACTCGGAGGGCAGTACTCTAGGATCAACAATTGTGAAGCAGGTAACTTTCACCGCTCACAATTTCAATTTAAGGCAAAGTACACTCCTCACCTCAGAGAAGAACAGACTTTAGGTACTGAAACTGAAGGCCATACCAATGCTACTAACCCTGAAAATCAACTTGAAGACTATGGGGAACCATTACCCCTAATAGAAGGTTCAAGGGGTAGCTCACATATGACCTATGGATCAGGTATGAATAGGGAACAACAGCCTCCTTTACCTTTGATGTAGGTATATGCACCCTAGTAACAGCACTAGTAGACATAAAGGCAGAAAAGGAGGCCATGGTGATTGATGAGAATCCATTTTCCCTTGTGGCGTCAGTGAATACAACTTTTGACCTTAGATCTTTTTTGGATTCTAAGAAAGAAAAAGAGGCTGAAAGGTTTTTACTTAGTCCAAAGACTAAAAAAATTTAGCTTCCTAAAAAGCTTTTAATATAGGATAACCCAAGAGTTCATAGAGAAAGAGATCAAACTTATATAAGGTCGATTTCTGAAGAAAAACTCTCCAGGGGAAAACACTCATTAGGGCATAGGAGAATTGATTAGGCCTTCAAAAGGGCGATTCTTAAAGAAAAACTACTGGAAAACAAGCACTCACCAGTATATCAAAGGGGAGATAAGGCCATTCCAAACCCAAGTTTTAGAAGGCAGCCAGTGTCTGACAAGTACTAAGACTCCAGGAGACATTCAACCCTAAAAGTAGATAATGCCAGTCTCTAAAAGAAATGAGCTGAGAAAGTGATACTTTCTAAGGCACAAAGAAAGGAATTAGGCCCACCTAAGGCCGATTTCTAGAAAAAATGTTCTCAGGAGCAGTTTTTCACTAAGGAGAAATAGAGTTATTCCACTTCCAAGCTCCAGATGGCAAGAAATACTTAGAGAGCCTATCAGGGATTCAACCAGCTAAGAAAGGTTTTTTACCAAGAGGAGATTTATATTGCCACCTCTAGTACCAGCAAGCCAAAAATGGTACCAAGTCCAGTATAGGAAATTTCCCCATAAACTAACAATGACTCAGAAGAGGAGGATATAGAGGCAGAGAGCAGTTGAGAAAATGAAAGAGAAAATTGAGAATGGGTATAGTTAAATGGCCTCCCTAGTTGTTTTCTTAGACTAAAAAAGAAAGGTACTAAGCTAAATATATTTTTGTTGTTAGTAGGCCTAAGAGCCACTGTATCAACAAACAAAATATTATCCTGTTCCTACAAAAAATCAATAATAAAGTAGGCCCTAAGGGCACTTTCCTTAGTCTCAATCAAAGTTCACAAATATTTTACAGACATTAAGCATCAACAAGCATACCCAGAGGTAGGCCTATTGCCACCTTGATCCACTAATGCAATTGATGGATGTGGTGTCTGTTGTGCCTATTGATGTGTTCATATTTGTTATAGTTTTATAGTTGCTTTTAGTTGTTTAGTTTTCTTGTTTTTATGTGATTTATAGATAAATTTGATATCTAATTGTGTTTTTCATGATTTTAGGTTTTAGGTGGAAGAAAGGAGCTT
>CATIWF010160933.1:0-11900 GCA_949630135.1 Balakata baccata
TTACCATAAAACAAAATTCATACATGTTCAGTCACATTGGGCCTAAATCCGTAATCATCCATCATGTCTTTCCATTCATTCCTAGCAAGCATTCTCTAATGCATAAAATTAAAATAAAATAGGTAGTGATGATTTTGGATTACAAAATTGAAAGTCGATTCAACACTTGGAATTGAAATTGCTTACTTTTGTTGTTTCAATCAATTTAATTTTGTATGTCATTTTAATGTGGAATTTAATAATTAATCAAATTAAATTAAATTCCATATTTCCATAATTAATTCAAAATTAATTCACCTGAAAATCAAATTATTATGATGTCAAAAATTAAATAATTTAATTTTAACATACATACCACTTTCTGGTCATACTAGATATGTCATTTGCTCAACTTAAATTAATTCAAAATTAATTTCAAAAAATTTAAAAAATTTTTAGAACCTCAAATTATCATTCTAAGTATTTTTTATGTCAGCTTAAGTCCATCAAAATAATTTTGGCATAATCCAAAATCATCAAGACAAATGAACCAACACATAAGACGTTTAAAATGACTCATTTGCCGTCTAGAATTAAATTGGAAATCCAAATTTAAGCAAATTGATTTTGGCATGCATCTAATATAAAAATAACATATTTTTAATCATATAAAAATTATTTCAAGGTGCTGAAAATGAAATATTCGCATACAAAAATATCAAACAAAATAGTCCTGCTGGGTACCCTTAACAGACCCGTTTCGTTGTTTGTTTAAAGAATTAATTAAAATAATTTTTAATTAATTATTGGACACTTTCAGAGACTTAAACACATTCTCAATATTTTTAAATAATTTTTCCATAATAAAATTACAAGAAAAATATGAACAGTCCCAAAAATTAATCCAAACAACATCACATGTTCATCAATGATGCAAATTTCAACAATAATGTAGTAAATTCGAAATTAATTATTTGAATCATATTCAACCCATTTTCAATCAATATAATCATTCTCAATCATCTCATGATCAGATCATAGAAAGAAAAATATGTAAAACAAATTTTACTAATTAATCTCAATTTTATAATTCAAAAGATCAAAAATCATCAAAACCATGCAATCCAATTGCACCTTAAATTAAAATTAATTTTAATGGGCACAAGGTAGCTCTGATACAAATAAAGGGTTTTGAGCATGTATCATATACATATTACATAGCTAAAAATAAAATTTTTCAAAATCTGAATCAAATGATTCTACTTGTGCCAATTAAAACTAATTTAACCAAAGAAAATTCAGAAATTATACCTTTACGATTTCTTAATTTTTCTTCAGCTTCTCACCTTGATGAGTTGTAGCAAACCACAACAATCCAATCTTGGATTGTCTATAGCAATATATACGCAAATATGAGAGGAAGAAATCACTAGAGAGATAGCTTGAACATACCTCAAAATGCTAGCAATGATGTATGTTCATTTGAGAGGAAAATAAACTATTTAATTTTTTGTTGTCTCCAAAAATTTTTCTTCTCCCATATATTTTTTCTTGTCTATTTTAAAGTCTTTTGGGGTCTTTTATATCCAAAAGAAAATAAGAAAACTATATCAAAATTAAAGAGAGGAGATAATGAAGAGACATAAATAGTAAATTGGCCAACTGGCCAATTTATATGTGCATGCACAGCAGCCTGCTTGGGCCTTCGGCAGGCCTACTAGGCCAGCCGACATGCATGGGCCTGTCAACTCCCCCAAGTAATTTTTCCCTGCAATCTCATCGTGGACCAACTCGAAATAATTCTCTTATATTTTGGATCATATCCAAAGCCATTTTACTCAATCTTCATATCTCTAAGGCGTGGGACCCATTAGGTTCCTAGTTATATTGGCCACTTAAATTATCAAATAATTTAAGCAAGTCATTAGCAATACCTAGTTGTATGAGCCCTAATTGACTAGAAAGTTCGTGGTTTAACTGCGAACCTTTCCATAGACAACAATATGTGCAATTTGTTCTTCCATCATCTTATACCCCATGCAGTTCAAAGTATGGACTATGAGTACACTCCCGCTAGACTAACTACGTCACATCTAGCCCCAATGATATTAGATCTTATCCTTGGGACTCATTACTCTGTTAGACATGTCACTGAAGACCATCTTTAGGATGTTTCTACTTTGGCTAGAGATTCCCTAGTTATGATCCCGACAAGAGGCCATGGGTATGCTCTCCTTCTATCAGGATGCGTGAATCCTCTATTGGCTACCCAATTACCTTCAAATACCTCAAGCTGTACTCAATCACCACCTTATGAGCAACCTCTATGAGGCAACAAGGAATGGAGTCAAAGCACATAATCAGTATCCAAGATATCATTAGGTACCTCAAGTCTAAGGATACTTTCCCCATTGCTAAGATGAGACTATCATTGACATTTGAATAGATAATCCATATGATTGTCTCATAGTTGGTCATCCAATGTACTTTACCACTCTTAGCAAGCATCCACATGTTAACTTTGAACATCTCATATTCACAACTTATGAGATCTATTGCTTGATCCAATCAAGGAGTATAACATGTGCTATTCTATCCGAATCAACAATGTCCCGTCTGTTTGATCCTATGACCAGGGATAATTTAGATATTAACATAATTACGCATGATAGGAATCTCATTATCATGATCCCATCATGATTTCCTTCATGCTATGTTCCATATCATGGACTTTCATTAATCAGTTTAAGATCCATATCAATTCATATGCAAATGAATACTAAAATAATGAAAGAATGTCTTTATGAATGTGTACACTAAGTGCCAGAGGCAATTGCCTTTTGAGCACATCTCTAACAATTCGTAGCTTGTAGGCACAATCATTGTACTACATATTCTCATTTACAACTTAGTTGCCCATCATTTCTAGTTAACATGCCATTATCACATTTTCATGCCATTTAAAGAGTTAAAGAACGCCAATATGATCTTTCCTCTCATGTAGCTACCTCAAATCCAAGCTTTTAAGCTTGCCTAGCCTTTTTTGGTGGTAATTCCACCTTTCAAGGCACCAACTATACAGAACCGTAACCATGGGTCAACATACTTAGTTATTCAAAGCTATATAAAGCTAGCTAAACATGAACCCAACTCAAAACCCTTCAAGTTAGGTCTTTTCTTTCTTAAATCATGTTAAAAACGTGTTACCAACTTGTACCAGTCTCAAAGAAATTTTTTCCCTCAAGAAAACTCAAGATCACCCCCTCGTCCATACCCATTTACAAATGGGTCTCTACCCATTTGGATAAACCATAACAAATCACTATGAATCAAGCAAAATAGATGAGGAGGTATGCTTTCGTACCCTTAGAAGGTAGAAAATGAAGCTAATTTTGTTGGAGAATCTAATGCCCACAATTTAGGGCCTAGAATTTATATCACGATACTGATTTCCCGGTCAAGACTCGCCTTTGCACTATACACTATAAATATACATTTTTGCATCGTTTTTTGCACCTATCAAAAACCTAGCCGCCCTCCAAACACCCTAGACCCTACATATTTGATGTCATCCTCCTATGCTTCCCCCTTGATCTAACATAGGGAAACACATTTAGATTGGGTTTATCAAGGAATTAATTAGGGTTTTTGGTGTTTTTCATCAAGAACACAAGTTAACTGTCATACAGCCCTTTGAACCATATTGTTCATCTCTGTTCTTGATTTCCATAGGTGATTGGGCAAGTGTCTCATTCATTTAATACTCTTAAACTAGAATTAAGGTATTATTATCATAAAAGTTAGGGCTTCCCCAATTTTCTCAGTGTCGTTCCATAAGACAAGGATTATTTGTGATTGGGGAATTTGGGATTGACGCCACAATACCTTTGGCTTGTATGTTTGATGCTAGGGAATAGAGTAGAAGGTATGAATGAACATCAGAATGTGAGGGATATGGTAGAGTGAGATTTTCGGCTCCATTGATAGAGGTTTGTGCATATAATCATGTCTATTTGCTTTTTGGCTGCATGTTTGCTAAGGCTTAGTTATTTTGGATATATTGTCTTTGTTAAATTCCATGAATCTTGATTTGAATGGTTTGAAAATGATGGCATGGATTAAAGAAAAGGATTATTTGTGAGTTTCATGTTTAAGTCGACATTCAATGAGTTAAATGGATTGTGGCATGTTCATGATGACAAAATGTAACACCTTCCTATCTAGCATACTTAACTGCTATCTGAGGGAGTGCTATCACATACTTGTTACTATTATTCCTCTTTTAATCTTTAGTGTTCAAACATATAAAACTATTATTTGTCTGATCATACTTATCAATATACATCCATATATATGAAAAACATAAGTCCATGCCTTTATAGTAAACCATAATCATAAGATATGTAAACCAGGGCTAAACGCGCCTAACTTGAAACAATTATACATAATCCAAAATCTGCAATACAATTTAAAACAAAAATCCAATTTTATCCGAAATGTATGATAAGAAAAGAAAAGCAAAAATATGAGCTGACTTTGGATCTGACTGGCTCAGGTTCTTTCGTGTCAACTCTACCTACAGCTCTAGACCTGCTTGCAAGAAACCCACATGCTAAGCTATCTAAGCTTAATGGTACATATAATCATATAAATTCTATCATGCATATCACTCTAACATATCATAATACCATTTGTATCAGTCACTTCAAATTATCAGGCCAAAACATTTCATGCCACATCAACAGTAGCATACTTGGTAAGTAGAAGCCATTCCTGGATTCATAAGAACAGTAATACATTTAATTTGCCAAGTTAATCTATATTAGACTACCGGATACGGGTTGTGAATAAGGGCGCTCTCGAAGCTGGAGCCACCCTACCCACCTAATCATAACTGTCTGTATCGGTGCCTGAGATAAAAGCGCTCTTGGAGCTGAAGCCAACTTGTCTCATAATCAATAGTAATAGTTGCTAGTAATAAGGGTCAAGGGCACTCTCCGAGCCACCTTGTGCAATAATAAACACATGGATAAACCTATAGTACCGTAGCCACCCTTAATGGCATGCCATCTATCCTATAGTCAATCCTAATACGAGTAAGGGCATTTATATCTTTTCTTTTTTAATCGCATGAGCCTTATTCTATGATCATAATAACTTTTCCATGATATTTGCATAACAGCTTATCAAATTTCAACATATTAACATTTATATCATCATTCTATATCACGTCGTATTGTGATCCATGTATCATCATATACCTGTCAATTCATCTCACATCATGGTATAACACTTAGGCTTTTTTCATTAACATTATATTCATAAGCACTCCATTTAGTAACATAGAACACATGACTTACACATTTATACCATCATATTCAATAACTAACACTCACACATAGGTGAGTTTGGAGTCCAGTATGCTGCCGCATGCCACTATAGCTCTAGTACCATTGGCCATGCCTGTTGCGGGGTTGATATGACCTAGGTTCGGTAAGTCCCGACCGGGACTCCCCTTTCCCAATTGAGAAAGCCCCGACATCAACAACATAAAATACAATTTTCATATGCTAAACCAAATCTCTTAATCTCAAGGCATAATACCAATTTCCAGAATGTCATACCTCATTAAAACAGACCATTTTGTCATTGTGAAAATGCCATAATCCATTTAATTCTTATTTCATAAATTTAACATGCAAGACATGAATAATCTGTAACATCCTCGACCGTCCATACATGCATTGTCACATGCATTTCATTTGGACATATTCATTTTATAAATGTTATTCATATGAAACACATGCATACATATTGATTTTGGCGTGAACGTGTTCAAGAGATAGACTTGACACGGGTCAGTTTATCGCAATAGGAGCAAGTCATATATGTCTAGTTATAATTTAAATAAGGACACAAGATATTGAAAATGAAATTAAATAAAATAATTAAAATTGAAATAAATAAAATTTGGCATAATTAAATTATTTTGAATGGACAATTTAATTATATAGTATTTTAGCACTAAGTACGTATAGAGAAAATAATAATAATAATAATAATAATAATAATAATTTATTTATTTATTATTATTATTATTATTATTATTATTTATTTAAATTAAATATTAATAAATCAGAAAAAGTAAAAAGAAAAACAGAAAATCCCAAAGTCGGTTCAAACAAACAAAAGGCTGCCTCATCTTTATTTTCAGCCAGAATTGTGTCCATCTTCATTTCCTTCTTTCTCTCAAATTTTTCTAGCAATAAGACCAAGGAAAGGGCCATCTAAAGGTAAATTATCACCATAAATTGCTAGTTTTAATTTATGATTAACAAAATATGATTTAGGAGGTCCAAATTACTTGCTTTCCTTGGGTAAGCTGCTTGATTTCTGTTTTCATAGTAGAAACTTAGGGTCTCGTTTTCTTTATGTTAAAGGCTAATTTTTGAGAAACACAAAAGATGTCTTAGATTTATGGCTATATAAATGGTTTTGCAAGCTTTGGTGTCTATGGAAAGATATTGGCATCAGACTGGAACTGGTTCCATTGAGGAACCTAGCTGAATCATCTACTGTTTTGATTATGTTTCTATATGATAGAGTCGATATCTGAGGAAACTCAAAACATGAAAGTTGTAGAAATATGATATCTAGTTGCTACCAAATTTTAGGACCAGATTATGAACGGATGTTGAGTTATAGGCAAGAGAGTCATGCCTGTTCCATATTTGAGCTACCTACTTAGTGTCCTGGGCAGGTCCAGTCAGTTGTTTGCCAAATTTCATACAAAGTTTCATACAAATATGACTTACATGTTATAAGATATGAAGAAGCAAAATTGGCATCCCAAAACTGCCTAAGGTAAAAAACAGGGCAGAGAACAGAATATGTTTATAAATTGCATAAAATATTCCACAATGGTCCAATTGTTATGAAATTTAGATATGTTGTATCCCTACATGTTAGCTTTAGTTAGAAATAAGAATCATATAAATTGGACTAGTATAGAAAAAGTTATAAGCTACTGAACACATGACGGTCACACTGCCATCATACCAAACCCTAGTTAGTGAACCATATTATGCATATTTCAATTTGTTTAAGTTTCACTAAGTTTATTTAGCAACCAATTAACCAAGTATACATTCAATTAGGCTCACATTATATTAGGGACCCCCAAGGAAGCAAAAGACAGTAAGTTAAAGGCTCAAAATTGAAAGGAAATGTGAGTTTAATTATCAAACGATTTCTTAGGTACGTGCGATTATTACGTGCTACGTGTAATGTAATTATTACATGCTACGTGTAATGTGACTTGATTTGCTTTATTTGAATTACATGATTGCTATGATATGGCCATGAGACTGTATTGAATTAGTACATGTTTGGATTTCATGTATAGGTTTTCTTTGTATAAGGCAAAAGTTGACTCAAATATATAATGATTGTTGCAAAAGCATATGCATATGGACTTAAAAGGCGTTGTGACCAGCTAAATAGCATTGAAAAGCAAAAGAAGAGGCCTATGGCCCAAACAAATGTTCAAAAGCAAAAGAAAAGGCCTATGACCTAACAAATGTGCAAATGTTACAAATGATCAAGCTAGTTAGCAAATGCAAATGTTCACATGGAAATCCAAGATAATGTCTGTTTAGCCTGGTCACAACAATAAGAAAATGACATAAGCATAAGCAAAAGAAATGTTTACATGAATTAATATTATTTATATTCATATGATATTGATAAATAGAATGACATGTAAAATGTGTACGAATGGCAATTATTACTTGTAACTGTGATTGGCTTAGTACTTTAGAAAGTTTTTGATAATTATTCTCATCGAGTTGCAACTCATCAAATTGCATCATCTTTCAGGCAAAGAAGAGTAATTAGCTCATTTTGGAGGTGCATTCCATATAGAAGACATGGATCACAGGTCACCGCCCGAGCCTCACCAATCTCTCTCATTGCATTTCACATATGTATAGGGAAATGACTTTTATGTTTTGGACTGTATGTTTGTACACGTATAATATAGCGAATACGCAGTGATGTGATATATATATATTATGTATATAGTCAAGCTGTTATGCTTTGTTGAATTGCTAAATGCTACAAAGTGATATGTTATATGATTCAAAAAAAATTTATCCCTCATTATAAACAGGACTATGTCTTATTCTATGCAATACATGATAGTATGATATAAGTATAAGTGATATCCATATAAGTGATATCCATAGGTATAAAATGTTACATAATCTGTCATTAATTCATACCAATATGTTCAAACCATTCATATCAATAATCATGTCATTTATCAAAGGCATAACATTCAAAATGCTTAGGCACTATCAAACATGCAACCAAAAAGCAAATAAACATGATTATATATACAACCCTCTAATAATGGAGCCGAAAACTCTCTCTTTCAATGTTCCTCTTTGAATAGGTGGCTGTTTTCACCTTTTGCCACATTCCTTATCAAAAGAGACAAGTTCTAATGGTCACCAACCCATCAAAAAGGGCAAAATACATTCTGTTCATATAAGGTTACCAAAACCAAACCCTAAACCAAAGAAAACCCCAACCCAAAATCATAAATCATTAACTCAAATGAATACAAACACTTACTGATTAATGAAGAAAATGAGAGGACAATCAGAGTGACTCAATTTATGTCCCAAATTGTTCGAGTTGTGTTCTTAGAGTAAAACTCCTAAAAACCCTTATTTAATCCAGTTAAATAATCTTTTAGAGTGATTTTATGGATGAATAATCAAGGGGAATCAGTGGAGGATGAAGAAGGGTGTCTCTAGATTGTTTAAGATGTGCAAATGGCGGCTAGGATTTTGACAACTTTAAAAAATGATGCACAATGCGTATTTATAACGTGCAGTTCCAAGGGCAAGTCCTGACCAAGAACCCTAGTGTCGTGACCAGGAAACCTTTCCAGACCACAAATTAGCCTTTTCTGAGCAGGATTCGGTTCTGCTGACCAAAATACAAAATAGGCTAAAATTGACCCATTGTGGGCATTACATCTAAAAATTCGCATAAATTCTGGGCCCTAAATTATGGGTGTTACACAAAATGGTATGTTTGAATGATATATGATATTCTGGAATTAGAGTGATGCTATTTGAATCAAGAGATTTGGAGTTGCATGTATAAGACTGAATTTTTTAGTGCTAGTGTTGGGCCTTTTCCGATCGGAAAAGTGGAGTCTCAGTTGGGACTCACATGACATCAAGCCTATACAGCCAACAACTGGGTTGACCAGCGGCCTAAAGCTACAATGGCATGCCACAGTGTACTAGGGTACAAATGTACTTGTATGAAAGGGCTTGATACTAGCTATAATGATATTGAATTGGTATGTTTTGCTACCATGATATTTTGGGGAAAATATGAATATGATTTTAATAACATTTTGCCTATATGCCTTGCCATGTCATGAGATATATGGACAAGTACATGATGATAAAGGGTTTATGATGTAAAATGTTATGGAAATGATTATATGAATGATAATATGTTATAATGTTTATGTTGCTATACGATATCACAAAAATGCTATCTTAACCATGGAATATGGCTCATGTGATTATAAAGGAAAAAGAGTTAAATGCCTTTACTCATACTAGGACTAACTATAGGATAGATGATATGCCATTAAGGGTGGTTATGGTACCGTAGAATTTTTCATGCATTTATTTTCTAGCAAGATGGCTACAGCTTCGAGAGCGCCCTTGACCTAATGTGCTAGCAATTACCTATTTTTCAATCAAGTCGGCTTCAGCTCTGAGAGCACACTTGACTTAGATACAGATTCAGACAATCATGGTTAGGTGGGTAAGCTGGCTTCAGCTTCGAGAGTGGCCCTATTCACAACCTGTATCCGGTAGTCTAGCATAGAGTAAATATTAATTGGATAAATGGAAAATAGGAAATTGTGTTATAGTGTTTATGAATACAGGAATGACTTTCGCTTACCAGGTATGCTACTATGATTGTGTAATGATTTGATTACCATTAACATTATAATGATTTATATGAATTGAATTGTACAACATGTATGATAGAATTTATATGATTATATGTACCACTAAGCTTGGATAGCTTAGTGTATGGGTTTCCTACACACAAGTCCGGAGTTATAGGAAGAGTTGGCATAGAGAAGTCGAGCTAGTTAGAGCATCTACATTCAGAGTCAACTTATATTTTATGCATCTTACTTTATTCATGCATTTTGGGATATTGGACATTTGTTTTAACATGGAGTTTGAATTATGAACTTACGAATTTGAGATTTCGTAAGATTGTTCATGTTAGGTGCATTTAGCCTTGGTTTACAAACTTTATGATTATGGGTTTTTTTTATGTAAGCACATATGCATGATATTTATTTAAATGGTTATAAACTGCTATGATAACAAATGTATATTAATGTAATGCGTTTAGCTAGTAAAGGTTTAAAAAGGAATAATTGGATAGAATATGATAGGAGTATGTAGTACTACTCCCTTGTATAGTGGTTTATTAAGCTATATGGGAGGATGTTACAGAGAACTCAGGTTCCTTCAAGCTCCAAGCTCTTACTCTCTAACTTTTTCTTCTCCCTTGGTAAAACTCCCAAATTCATGCTCAAATATTGATCTTTGATTTTAGATCTTATGTTTGGGGACTTAAAACTCATCAAATCTCACATCGGAGACGGAGTTTCAAAGGATTGGAAGTGTTTGTAGTGTTTTTCTCAAGTAGGGGCTGATCGAAAAGATTTTATGACCAAAATGAGAGAGAACTTAGGTATTTATATACCAGACACTGAGAACGGGTATGATGTGAAAAATCAAGTTCAGAGATGGTCATGCCCGCGACTGAATGAGTCACAACCATTATAACATGGGCTGTGGAGTTTTTTGGAAATTTTAAGTCGGTTTAAAGGCTGTTATAGTGTCACGAGTGTGACCCATAGAGTTATGGTTGTGACACCTCTATTATAAATACTTTTTGCAGCATCATTAATCATTGGAGCTCATCATTTTACCCTCCACACCATAGAACATTACCCTAGCCTTTTCCTATGAGTTTTCCAAACTCCAAACACTAAAATCAATATTAAAACCAAGACTTGGGGAAAGAGTGAGAGGTTTGTCAAGTATAAAGAGGAGTTTGGAGAAAGGAAGTGTAAGCAAAGAGAGAGAGCTTGGATCTTCTTGTATAAGAGTTCCATTTTTTGCCTTCAAGAGGTAAGAAAACATGTTTTCTCCAACCGTTATTTATGATTTTGAAGTTATTTAAGGTGGTTGTTGGTTATGGGTGAAGAACCATTGAGTTGAAGTTGGTTAAGGAAGCGTTTATCGTTTCCTTAATGAAAGTGAGTTCTTGAGATTAGATTAAGTAAGAAACCTTATTATATAAATAGAATCAGGTGTTAAAAACCTAGCTTGAGGGTTGTTGGGATTGGTTTATGATTTTGTAATGTTGCCATAGTCCTAGATTTTGATATATGGTTATGATGTTATAGGAAATGAAGTGGAAGGTGGAGATAACAGTCAACAAGGGTAGACAGGCTTGATTTCATCTTGACTCCATACAGTTTTCTACATAACCACATTTGGGTTTTATTGAATTGTGGAATTGTTGATAATATGCATAAAAACTTGATATGTGGATGTATAACATGATTAAGTTTCAAGGGTTATTGCTTGGGTTATAGCTTATTGATGTATTCATGTACCTTGAACTTGAAATGAGTTATGATATGAGATAAGAAAAAAATTTGAAAATTGTTGAGAGTTATGATAATGGTGATATTGGTATTAAAAGTGAGGTTCAAATGGATTTTGACAATTTATAAACTATCCTTTATGATTCTTGTGTATTGCATGTTTTTATGGCATGATTAATGGCTA
>CATIWF010161043.1:0-15859 GCA_949630135.1 Balakata baccata
CTCTCATTTTCTCATCTTTAGAAGCATCTATCATGTAGTTATTTTAAAATTCCTTGACAAAATCATCCCAGGTAAGAATAGGGGATTGTACATCACTACCAGAAACTGTCTCCCACCATTTGTTAGAGATGTGCCCAAAAGGCAATCGCCTCGGGCACTTAGTGTACACATTTATAAAGGCATTCTTTTGTTATATTAGTATTCATTTGTATATGAATTGATATATATCTTAAACTGATTAATGAAAATTCATGATATGTAACATAACATGAAAAGTTCATGATATGTAACATAACATGAAAGAAATTATGATGGGGTCATGATAATGAGATTCATATCATGTGTAATTATGTTTGTATCTAAATTATCCCTAGTCATAGGATCAACAATTTGGGACATTATTGATCCGGATAGACTAGCACATGTTATATTCCTTGATTGGATCAAGTAATAGATCTCATAAGCTATGAGCATGAGATGTTCCAAGTTAACATGTGGATGCTTACTAAGAGTAGTCAAGTACATTGGATGACCTGTTATGAGACGATCAAATGGATTATCTATTCAAATATCAATGATAGTCTCATCATAACAACGAGGCAAGTATCCTTAGACTTGAGGTCCTCAAGGATATCTTGGATACTGGTTCTGTGCTTTGACTCCATTCCTTGTTACCTTATAGATGTCGTTCATAGGATAGTAATTGGGTACAACTTAAGGTATTCAAAGGTTATCGGATAGCCAACAGATGATTCATTGCTCCTAATAGAGGGAGAGTATATCTACGGCTTCTTGTCGGGATCATTACTCAGGAATCTCTAGCCATAGTGAAAATGTCCTGAAGATGGTTTTCAGTCATCATGATTTTCTTCATACTATGTTATGTATCAAGGACTTCATTAATTGATTCAAGATCATTATCAATTCATATACTAAATGAATGCCAAATTAATACTTTCTAAGTGTCAAAACTTTTGTAATTTATTTTTTCAATCTTTCTCTAATTAATTATTTTGTAAGGGTTCAAGTGTTAGCCTTAAAACACTTGGATTATCTTGTAATTGGGTAAAGTGAGCCAAATTACAAGGAATTGGTTATTGTGTGAGCCATTAAAATACAAAAAAAAATTTTGGGTTCAATGTTAATCTTGGTAAAATACCTTATTAGGAGTGAACTAGTTAAAACTTCATTGTAATATAAAGATTATATTAGTGAATACTTAATTACAATTGGAGAGAGGAGTAGAGTTAGTTAACACTTGAATCTCTATAAAAATTCGTGTGTCCATCTCTTCTAACTTTTATCTTCTTTGTATGTACAAGAATTCTTACCAATTTATCCCTCCTTCTTGGTGATTGTTTGGATAACAAAAAAAAATATATTTTTTAATTATAATAAGGTAAATTTATTGAAAAAACAATCAGTAATAAAGAATTAATTTTAAAATAAATTGATTGTTAAAACAAATTGACAAGTGCCAACAATGGCTATTAAACTATAGATTAAAAATCCATAAAAATAATATCAACATCAAACAATTGTGAGTACCAAACTTAAGTGACATGACAAGCCATTGAGTGCTGAGTATTGATTTTCCAAAAAAAGAAAGAAAGAAAAATGATGTGACAAAGAGCATATGGAAGCACAAAAAAGAAAGGAAAATTAATAGAATATTCATAAAATTTGGTTGAATATATTAGTTAGTCTTTTTATTTTTTTTGATATACATTATAAAATCCTCCAAGTCAATCTAATATACTATCTAGCTCTTCCGTTAATTTTTTCTATTAAAAACAAACAAAATGTGGAATTTGTTCTTCTTTTTTTTATCTTAAAAAATATCAAAAAAAAATACCAAAATTTTTTTATTAGGGTAAATAACAAAAAAAAATTCTAAATTTTGTACTTTATCACAATTATATCCAATTTTTTAAAAATTTGAATTTAATTATATATATTTTAAGTTCTGCAATAAATCTTGCCTTGGATAGATTGGATCTCACTCTGAGCCTATGTAATAATGAAATAGAAAAACATAAAAAAATATTTAAAAAATGACATGGCATACATGGTGGACCTGATTGGAAAAAATTGTCACATATATAAAAACATTGTCATTTTACTAAATCTAAAATCCAATTTGAAATTCTTTCAGTCGATTTTGGGTATGTTTTTGTAGCTATCTTAAATTACAGTTATTTAATATTGAGAATAAATTCGCAAAATTTTCAAATAAAAAATTTCAAATTGGATTTTGGATTGTGCAAAACAGTTCAAAGTGAGGTCCAATCCACCCAAAGCAAAATTTGTTATAAAACCTAAAGTACATATAATTAAATTCAAATTTTTAAAGAATTTGATATAATTATTATAAAGTGCAAAGTTCAAGATTTTTTTTTGTAATTTACCCTTTTTATTATGGTGAATTTCACCAACGGTCCTCCAATTATATAACTCGTAACAACTCAGTACCTGAAAGATTATTTGTAACACAAAAGTACATCAATTATCTAACTCGTAATAACTCGGTAACTGAAAGATTATTTGTAATACAAAAGTACTCCAATTATGTAAATAGTAACAATTCAATACTTTAAAAATTATTTGTATTACAAAAGATTTTATTTTGTAACTAAATAGTACTTATGTCTTCAACTATTAGGGTTTGGTTAGTATTGTATTTGGAAAAAAAGTTTTTTAGAAATAAAAAATTTGTATTTTTAACTTTTTTGAGTTTTGAAAACTATTTTTGGTAAATACAAATAAATATATATTTTTTCCAGAAGTATATTTGAAAAAAAATAATTCATAAAAATTAAAAAAAATTAGTCAATTAAATAAAAAAAATTCAAAATCTGTTTTTAGAACATTTAACAGTATTTTCAAACACTACTTGAAGTATAACATGAAATATCCAAATAAATTTTAATAAAAACAAACAAAATTAGTTATAATACACAGCCAATAAAATTAAAATTTATCTGATGTGAATACTATATCTAATTTTATTTTTATTAAAATTTATTTGATGTGGATATTTTGCATCACACTTATGTTAAGGAGACTAACATTCAAATACAGAAATATTTTTTAGTTATAAAATAAAAGTTGAGGTACTTTTGTCTTACAAAATAAAAATTGAGATATCTTTATGTTATAAATAATTTTTCAGATACTGAGTTGTTACGAGTTACATAATTGGATGACCGTAGGTGAAATTCACCATTTTTATTATTATCAACTTGATACCAAAATATCAAATTTGTTCTTCTTTTTTTAAATGTATTTTTTAAATTAACTAGGTATCAAATTTATCAAAATATAAATAAGAGTATATTTGATAATTTTTAATTAATTAACAAAATATTTTAGTTTATTAACAAAATATTCCATTCAAAATTAATAAAAAGTATTTTTAGTGTATTAAAACAAACTTGAAGGATTTTATAATATAGTTTAAAAAATGAAAGAATTAAATAGTATATTTAACCAAATCTTAGGCGTTTACTAGTAATTTACAAAAAGAAAATAGCAAATCATTGAGAGAGTCCTTCACGTGACAGTCCAAGGCACAGTGAGTAGGGAAGCCACAAATAGAAGAAGAAAGTATTGACACAAAGCGCTTTATAAAAGACTGATCATAGTAAAGAAAAGCTTAAATTTTTTTAACCGGATCAATTAAAACCGAATGACTTGTAATTAAGTTGACTGATTAATTGATAACCCTCTTCTTGATTAATTTTTATACTAGTTGATTAAATGCTCAGTACAATTAATGGTGTCAACACAAATTTTAACTATGTTGTGTTAGTATTTTGATTTTTTAACACAATTAACTAATCGTGTTCACATTTAGTATAATCATATCATATATGATTATCACATGACAAATTTGTATCATGTTAGTATTTTGATTTATTGACATGATTAATTAATCGTGTCATGCTTATGTTAGTACAATTGTGACATATATGATTGTCATAATACGATATGAATTGTCCACTCTATATTTAACGTAACGGGTAGAAAAACCTTAGGAATTTCTAATTCCTTTATGTGTCACGCTGCATTTTCTAGCGGTACACAACCAGGCACAACTAGGCATAGTTTTTTGCCACTGCCTTTTGTTTTGATTAAACAAAATATATATAATGTTTTTGTCTAGAAAGTTCAAATTTTTATGACTAATATCCCGTAAACAATTCTTAACTTTGTATGAACAATAATCAAATTTAGCACGAATGGTCTGTAGAGGAATCATATGCCTTTTTATCTGCTCGATGTCTGCAATTTTATTTTTGTCATGATGCTCCATAGTTTGTACTTGAATTTATTTATTTTATATCTATCAGTTCAGTTAATCTAGAAGTATTTTTCTGTCGGTTTTTTTTTTTAGAAATGGACACAACTACTACTTTTTATATATGTAATGTCTTTTATTCACAAATTAAAAACTACCAAAACTAAGTTTTAGGTAAAATAAAATTTTCAATTTTACGTCATACCATATCTTTATTATGTAGTTATTGCTGAACCATATCCTTATCAAATCCTTAATCCCACAAATTAAAAATTTCATTTTAGGAAAGATACATTATTTTCATTACTTGCAAATTTTCTCATCAATATTAGAATCTCTAAATACCACAATCACTCCTATTTATCACACAACTATTAATCATATACTCCCCAATCTTCTCCCCATGAAAATTGTAGTCTTTAGTATATGTATATTTATAGTATATGTTTTGTATATCTCTATGTTTATTTTTTGACAAATATATCTATATGTTATTCAAAATTATTAAGATATACATTAAAAATATATGACAAGTATATACAATACACATATCTATAGCATTGTATATATACACTATATGTTTTGTATCTCTATATTTTTTTTGACATGTGTTGTCCAAAATTATATATTAAATATACACCAAAAACATATGATAAGTATATGGTACTAAATTTTAATAAATCTCATCTACTTCAAAAAGTTTATAATTTTTTATTGAGATTCAAATATAATAAAGTATCGAAGTGATAAGAAGGAAATTTAGGTCAAGGTTAAAAAAAAAATTAAGAGAAAACATAAAATTTAAATGAATAAGTTATAGAAATTGTAAAATCTCATTTATTGAAAAAGAGGAAAAATGTATTTATATTCGAAAAGAGAATTGAAAAGTCCAAATTACAAAATAAGAGTTAAAAAGCATTTTTCTTATATATATATAAAAAAAAAAAAGTATCCACCGTACTTTCCTCTTTTTTTTTTATTACAAAAAAGAACTCTATCTTTTATTTGTCCACCTATAAATTCTACAAGAATATTAGAACACTTAATTTTCAAGCAATCTAGTATTCCAGTATATATTGCCTATTGTTTGCTGATGTATCTGGAACATGCGCAATGCTATAAAATCTTCAAGGATTGTTAACCTGATCGTATTGAACTAGCTCGCAAAGCTGATTTTTTAAATTAATGAATTTCAGAAAACCATTTTTTTTCACAAATTGAATCTTAAGTTAACAGAGCTGCAGATACAGCTTAAAGACGCATCCCCCCAAAGAGTGCTCGTAAAGTTAACACTATGAGCTGCTTTTGATGTACATACGTATGTTGCTTCTAAGTCTAATGCTGAGGTGATTTTGATAACTAGAAACGTTAGGAAGTCCCATCCTGTTTTAATGAAAATAACAATGTAATGCTCATTTTCACGAAAGTTATGGCGTTTTTTTATTAGTGAAGCGTTTGCTTTAGTTTCAATTGATTTATGCAAATATGCATGTTATTTGAAGTATGAGCTCAACCAGATATGTTACATAATTTACGTACAAAACAAGTTAATGCATAATATACAATATAAAAAGATAGATATTTTTATAACTTTCTAAAAACAGTGGGCGTCTACAAACTCCCTCAAACATGTGAACGTGCCCAAAGAGAAACAAGTGTAATTAGAATTCATTAAATCATTTGAAATCTCTGTTCCTTGGATGAATATGGAGAATCAGGTTTAATAATAGGAGATGAAAAACATACAAGCCAGCACCCATCATCTTGACAATAGGATCACACATTTCAACCATCACCATTATGATATATCCTCATTACCTTCCATGATTGAGATAATACTACCCTCCAACATCAATAGATGTTTTCTTTCCAATGTCGCCACCTGACAGTAAACATATAAAACACAGAATGAAACTACCAAAAAAAAAAAATCTAATTGATAACAAGGTCCCACCCTAGTAGCTACATGAACATGAATACACGCACCTCAAAGCATAACATGTCCCTGGCTCATATATATATATATATATATATATATATATATATAACATCAGCAATGCAATTAAGAAGAAATGTTAGACAAGAATTACCTATATAATTGATCTGCTGTCGCCTTATGCACCACCATAGAAAGATGCAGTGATTCACTTCCTCTAAGCACAACCAACTCCACTTTTTGGCCAACCTTGTCCCACATTTGTTTGAATAACTAATGCAAATATAAAATATATATTATTATTATATAGCAATAGAAATCTTTTTTTTTTTTTATTGCATGCATCTTCGATCCTTGTTTGTGTCAATATTTTCACATATTTCTTTAGTAGAACACCGTATTTTAATGATCAACTAAATGAAAAAAGCAAGTTTATGGAACAAAAATTTCGAAAGTAGCACATAGCCATAGACAACCAGTAAAGCCTGTGAAATAGAACCAAGTAATCAGCCACTTTATAGCACTAATTAGACCTGATCAAATGCTGGTCAGGTCTGACTTTGCTTAAGCGAAAGTCATGCCCGCCAACTTGAGACACATGGACAGGCAGCGCCTTAAAAAAAATGCATATTAGTACCCAGCCAAAAATTAGCAGGCTTGAAGAATTTAACAAAAAAAAAAAACCGGTCACAGAGCATGGGTATTTTTTAGCACCTATATATTACCAGAATGATCAAGAACCCCTTGTAACCACAACTATCTAAATAACCACACACCCAATGCATATGAAGACATAAGTAACTTTTCTATCCAAAGGCATAAAAAATGGAGCAAGCAAAAATATCAGTTATACATTTTCTTCTTCCTACATTGTATTGGTTGTGTTACAGTTCATGCAACAAGGAACATGCCAATCAATTTTCAAGGAAGTACTATTAAACTAACTGCAAGGTTTAAAGCATTTTACCATCACAGCGCACCAGAAAACGAAAATGAACATCAAGCCACACATATTTTATTCATTTATTCATAGCATATGTATCAGCACTTTTGAAAGTTTTGCTTCATTCTCGCCTTTTGTGAGCCTCAGAAGTGAGAACTGGTTTAAATGAACAAAAGGAAAGAATAAAACTAGATTCTCGGCTGCTCACTTGCATAACTACAATGGCAATCCTTTTGCAGCACAGTTTAAAAAAGTTAGTTACATGAAATCATGGGCAATGCATTTTTGCATGATGTGTTAGCAAAATAGGCGGTTCACTAGTTTTACCCATCATATATCTACCAATATTTAAACTAAGAAAGAAAAAAATTGGATTTAGAATTATTTTGCATGGTACATTGGAATGAGAAGCATAAAGCAGTTACCAAAAGATTATAATGACGATAAAGACGAACATAGTGATGTGGATAAACCAAACTCTAAATTGTGAGACACAAGTACCACGCACTGACAAATTTTTAAGTTTACATCAGCATCGTAATTAGTAATGAGAATCATCACAATCACTAGAAGAATCCAGCAAAGTGCAAAAGTCACAATCATTAGAAGACTCCAGCAAGTGGAAAAGACCCTTGTACACTTTTCACTTTCATGCTTACTGAAGAATCTAAGGAATGGCAACAACTACACCCATAACTATAACAAAAACAAAATGTAACATACTTCCAAGAAACTCCTTGTCCTTTCTCCATCAAGCTGAATGATAACATCACAGCACTTTAAACCAGCAGTCTCAGCAGAAGAGCCCGGTAAAACCTATTGTTCATAAATTATCCAAGTAACCAATTAGTAAAATGAAATTTAATTAAGACAATCCAACATAAAATATACATGCTTGAACAGTAATTGCAGAAACAAAAGTTCATATCAATCTATGTGAATGAATTATGCTATATTGTCTTGTTTGTCAACTGACCACTTGAAAAGAATAAAAGATGTGCTTAGCACCAAGCGCTGGAAAATAGGAGAAGATGCTCATGGAAGTTTTTACATCAATGAGTTTCAATTCAAGCAACTTATTGATCACATCTGAGATCGGATGTCTCAAATCTCCATTTTAACCAGAAATTCAAAATTATCAAATTCAAAGCACCTTGTTATTTGCCTGATTCCTCAAAAAAATAGCAGCAAGAACAGACATCTTACCTGTTCAACAATAACACCTTCATAGATGGAGAATTTTAGGATGATTTCCTGAAGAAGTTCTATGCTAGCGGAACATAAGTTAGTTGCATCCATCCCAAGCCAAGGTCGACATAATCCCTATAACAGAAAATTGATTTTAGATTACTAGAGGATATTTACATTATTAGAAGGTTCAGCCACCCTAAACACTTTCCATCACATTTTTTTCATTACAATTGACATGTGCAAACAGATTACCAGAGAGGAAATGAATTCTTGTTTTCAAAAGTGTCCAGTAGATGATGTGTGGAGTAGGTTGGCATTTTCGTACACAAGAAGCAAAGAACAATTGTAGATACTCATGCAGCTACGAGAATGACAACTAATCTCCCAAAAGAACATAAATAAAATTTAATTCAAACGTATCTCTTTCATATAATTTTTTATCTAATCACTTAAAGGTTATACTTCAAAATTTTTTGCGCATTGTTGAAAGAAGAAAGTGCTAATCACTTTCCAGGCTATTCTTCACAATAACCACATCCGGATCTTTCTCACCTTTCATTTGATCTACTTTTCTAAATCACCACTTATGATAATGATTATCGATATGCAGCATCCTCAAAGGCTCCTAAAAGTCAATTTGAATAATATTTACAAAAAAAATAAAAATAAAAAAAGCCTAGAAAAGGACCGATGTTTATATTAATGGATCATAGCAGAGAAAAGGTTGATATTAATGGATCACTAAAGAAACAAAGCTTTGTTAAGGACTCTCTACTCTCTCTACTTGCTCGAAAAATATATGAAATTAGTAACCATTAAAGAAAAAAGATCTTAAGAAATATGGCATTGATTAAACTTGTAAGTTATGGCTTTGGTTCAAAAACTATATTTTAATAATGAGGCCCACACAAGGTTTGATATAATTTATCATACATTTCTAACTAACTTGATTAAAAAGAAAAGAGAAAAACAAAAACCAAATTTATCTTGCAGCAAACTAAAAAAGAAAGGAAAAGAAAACTAATAAAACAAGACAGATTGCAATAAAAACACAACCACACCCCTGGTAGAGTCTTAGAACTGTTGAAAGAAGAATTTACTTATCCTTTTCTTTTCTTTGGGATATAACTGAAAGATTAACAAATAAAAGCAAGGAGATTTTACTACCAAATCTAATACTTTTAAAATGTACCAGTTTCATGAAATGAGTTAAGCCTCGTTTCCAGCAAAACAAAAATTTTAAGTTGTGTGCAATTGAACCTTAAAATTTAAAGGAGACTCCAATGAAATAAATTCAAACAATTTGCCTTCTAATATAGAGACCACTAAGATCTAAATGTAAAACTGTGTGCATCATGTTGCTATATTGACATAGAAGAGGTTGCAAGGCTTGTACATTTAGGTTTATATGACAGTTAGAATTATAGGATTATGGCTCCACATATTTGCTGCTACAAGGCACACCAAGAAGTCCAAATAAATGGCACCTTAAGAGAACTTACCACACAACTCACCCAGCAACATTGCTATTTTTCTTTTTTTTAACTGAAATCTGAACTGTAAGTCTAGCAAACATTGGTATTTAAGATACAAAAATTTCATATTTATAAATTCAATTTATTCCTTAACTTTTATGACAATGGACTCAAAACCTAATCTTAATCAGTTAAGGATTTGATTTCCTAAAGAACACTAGAAGGGAGGGACATTATATTTTCCTCAAACTAAAAAACCAAAACGGAAATAAGACCAAACATAGAAAATAAAGGCTCCATAACTAAGGCTACAGCCCCATCAGAGCTAGAAATTACAAAAATAATCCTAACTTTGAGTATCAATCTAACAGCTAATTTATTGAAATCCAAATGCCAGTAATACACCATAGTGACTAAAAAACACTGTAACCTAATGCAAGTGTTCTGAATCCCAACAATAATTTAATAAGATCTCAATTATAAGCTGACATTGCTTGGATGCCAGTTCCTTAGTTGTAAGGTTCACTACCTAATTGCATGGATGCCAGTTCCTTAGTTGTAAGGTTCACTACCTAATCTAAGGGATAATCACACTAATCATAGAAAAGCACTTGATAAAAGATAAGTACCATATCTAGGCTGCTTTGACAGGCTGAAACCTTGAAGAAATTCTTGCTATGTGAGGAGGGCAAACCATATAACAGTGAGACATTGTGCATGCTTTTTGCAAAATCAACAAGGTGAAGAGATTCTAAATATTAGCATTTGCACCCAAAAACAAAGGCAACCAACACACACCAAGCATCTTGTAAGATCAGCAACCAAGCCAAATATGAAGAACATCAAAATTTCAATGAACTAGAAATTTATTGACTTGCGAAGTTATAGTTGCAAAGGTTCAAAGAATACCTATAATTCTTGTAATGTTCCCACCATAGCCGAGCAACATTGGTAGGCAAGAATGGAGTACCTCGGACATTATAGAAGCATATACCAATGACGTCTCCATAGAGATTGATAAGTGGCCCCCCAATACCACACTAAAATGAAGAAGGGAGAAAAAGGAAAAATACAGCACTGAGATATATTTATCATTTTGCTATCTATGTGATAAAAATGTTAACATATAACCAGGTCCATGAATAAATACATGGATATCGAATCATAAATTGCCATGCATGATGCATGTGATGTAATTATTTTCCATACATGGCAATTTATGATAGGATAAGTTAGAAAAATCCAAATATAAAATATGTATATCATTTTTAACAAACTTGAGCCACCATATTCCAATAAACACTATCAACATCAAGCAAAAACACACTTTAATATTTCTTAACTAAAGAAATATATCCAAAAGCAACATGAACAAACTAATAACTATTAAAGAGACAACCATGAAGTGGAAAGAGAATTACTCTTGTAGTTTTGCAACTGGTATTGCAGAGCACCTTACACTCGAAGTCACAACGATATAGGCTAAAAGATCAACCATAAAAAAAAATAAATAAATAAAGAAAGAAAGCCTTAGTAACCAACATAGGAATTGAGCATAGTAAGCAGCAATCTTTGTGTTATGTACATGCGTATCCTGAGATCAATACTGTGTTAATTACAAAAACAGATAAGCTAAATGAAAAAAAGCACTTATAAATATCGTCACAAAAAATTGGAAATTTTTTTTTTTTATGCCACTCATCACCCCCACATAACCCTCTGCCTTTTGAACATAAGAAAATGAAGGAAAATTTTCTACCCTCAGAATTCCGAAAGAAATTTCAATAACCTGTGGAATCTTATCTACCTAGGAAAATGAACCCAATTTTTAAGTGGATATACTCATCATTCCTTTGTTACACTAACAACATATATTATTGGTAATCGCACGGAAAATTAAACATGTTGCTTATTGAGCCACAACAATATGCAGTCTACAATCAGAAATTGGAAAAACAAATCCTTCTTTAAACAATGTGCACACAGCACAAAATGTTCACTCATTAACACAATGCAAAAATCATTTTCTAGACATACAGAAAAGAGAAGTGAAAATTACCAACAGAATAACTCAATAATATCAATTTATGCCCTCAATGTGCATAACTCTAGCAGGACCCAATGCAAATTGCAAAACAGTCAAAAAACCACCGGACATCCAACAGAAAACTTGAAACATAAGAATACCTAAATCACTCATTCTGACCCAGATTTAAGCTTACAACAAAATGGTTTTTAGCCACTTGTTCCATAACCATGTGAAAGATATTCCATGAACACAAATGGAAAATCTGCACTCATAATGTCTTTGAGCCAAGTTAATTTCACTAAAAGCTTTTAGCCATAGAACAAATGTTACTACAGAGAAAAGTATGTAATCCAGAAAAATACAAACACTTGAACAGTAGAATAATTAAACATGTCAAGGAAACAGTTCTAATTGATCATCCTTCAAATTAAAACGGTAAAGATAAAACAGAAATTACCAAAGACAACAATGTCACATTGACAATAGGTTAGCAGGTTCTTGCAGTTGATTTAGCCTGAAATCAAATTAGAGACCCTAATGAAGGCTGACCAAATTCGCCAACAAGGAAAAAACAGGAAGTTATTTTATCCTATCCTTAGACACTATCTAAACTGTCATGTCCATCCTGACTATTATGATTGATTGATAAAAGATAGCGGCAGCGTTAAGCCCTTGCTTTCATAACTTGATCTATCTTGACAAGCACAAGAACTAGTTAAACTTATATCGCAATCGCCAAGTCAATTCTTTATTAACACATACCTGCTCGAAGACTTCATCAGCTTTTAACTTGTTGATTTACTTCATTGAATTGCTCAAATTATACAACTAAAATTTCATAAAAATTTTACACTGAGGTCAAAACTAGAATATAAAATCCAGCCTACCTAAAAGGTTCACTAGACACACAAATATCTAAGATTTATTTTCTTTTCTTCCTTTTTTCTTTCCCCTCCTATTTCAAATTTTCTATATGCTTGACTTTATTATAGAACAACAATTGCTTTCTTTTCCAAGTAAGGGCACAGCATCTGTCAAAAAAAAAAGGGCACAGCAAACTCATAAAGGAAAAACAAATAAATACAATAGGCATAAGACTTAGGTTTTAGGGTTTGGAGGTAAAGATTCATAAAAATAAAAGTATCAAATGAAAATACCAACCAGAATTCACCAGGTGCAGCCATAATATGATATGGCTTAACAAAATAACGCCCAAGTGCAATTACTGAATCTCCAGGTACAAGATCGCAAGATTTTGATCGCGGACGAAGCCTGAATGGCTTCTGACAAGGAATGGGACTCTGACTAGGGTCACAAACAATTGAATCATTTAAATGACTCAAATGTGCCGTTGGAAGTAGCCTGTTCGGTTTAATCTCTATGGCAGCTAGGTTATAGTGAAAATCACACACCACTACTCTTCCATAAAATGATACTGCATCCGATAGGTTCACAACAACCTACAGAAATAGTGATCAACTATTAACTAATCTAATAAGCACTTGGTTGCAAATAATGTACATGGAGAAAATCAATAAACAGGACATCAATAATACCAACTTGTTGAAGAAATGATTATACAAAACTGAAAATATGACAGAAACAAGCGAACCTTGATATTTCCAGCTAATGAATTTCTGCCTGTAGCACACCTAAGCTAATATGCAGATGTCAATACAATAGCAGAGATATTATCGCTCTCTATGATTATACCAGAACTTTGGAACAGCTCGCTTTCGCCTGAACAGAAGAGAAGTGAAAATTAGAAAAAAAAAAAAAAAAAATAGAAGGAAATAAAAGGAAAACTTTAAACTTAAGTATCCAAAGAAGCAAAGACAGAAGCAGGCCACAAATATGAGAAAAAAAATATGAAATTACTACAAATAAACACCTGAGTAGGATACAAGGCTGACAACAGATGCAGAAGCTGTTAAAGTAGCCCTCTTGGTACTGATATCCAAGTGCCTATTTTCCTTATAAATTCCGAACTTCTTTTGATTCGGAATATAAATCTTCATGTTACTTGCATGCATCTTTGATCCTTGTTTGTGTCAACGTAATTTAACTACAAGATAAAAAATAATAAACAGTACAAAACAAGCCGATACGAAATTAAAGAGGTTCTAGTTATAAATTCTAACTCAAAAAGTAAAAAAGAAAAAACTGCAAATATTACGGAGAAAAAGGAACTGAAAAGAACAACAGTACATATGCCTCAAAATTTCGAAAAGCAAAAGGAGACAAACAAGCTTACCGTGATTGAGAAAGCTTTCTTTATCTATGCGGTGGTTCGAGCAGTTCCGTCTTCAAATATTTCAGATACACAAGGGGTTAGGGTTTGCAGGTTTGACAAGTTAATAAATTTGGCATAACACATTCTTATTTCAGATACTAATGCTTTTATTTTTGTTTTTCTACAAGTAGCTCAAAATATATTTTTCTTTACATTAGGTCTTTCAAGTTTTTTTTTTTTTAGAATGACTTTAAAGATTTGTTGTCATCAAATTTAGGTGCAGAATTAACCAAATGAATAAAATTTATTATTCTTTATAATAGATGGCGTGAAAAAATAATCTTTTGTTCAATGAGCAGAATAAAAAAAGTTGAAAAACAAAAATATTTTTTACTTGGAAAAAAAAAGAAAGAAGGATTTGAATCTCAACATTGACCAGATGAATGCATGAAGAGCAAGGGATTTAGCTATGAAGGCGATCAGAGGATATGCAGAGTTACATTATCCAAGTTATCATATTATATATAAAAATAGAAATAGGGAGAAAAATAAAATTACCGAAAAATCAATTTAATTATATTAGTTAATTAGATTAATTTTGTAATTTAATTTATTACTAAATAGTATTAAATATTTATTAATTAGAAGTTCAATTTTATTAGAATTAAGTAACTATATTTTTATATTAAAAAAATAATTAATTGTTGAACTATATTTGTACAAAAATAATTATTTTAGAACTCAATAAAGCATAATTAAAATTTTAAAAAAGTGACTTTGTAAAAATAAGGGTAAAGTTAATAAATTTAAAATTTGAATATGCATTTTAAGTTTTATGAACCTTATCTTTAATTCTAAATTTACTCTTAATTTTACATTGCTAATTTTATAGTTTTATATAAACATTTATAATTTCAATTTGTTAAAATTATTATTATTAAAAATAATTTTATTTTTTCAATTTTATATTATTTCTAGATTTTTTTATTAATTAAAATTATTATTGATAATTATGTTAAATAAATAAAGTGTCACATTAATCATATCATATCATAATCATGTACTATATATAAAAGTGAAAATAGAGAAACAACAAATTTTCTAAAAAGTCAACTTGATTATATTAATTATATGAGTTAATTTTGTCATTTAATAATTTAGTTATTAATGAATAGAATTAATAATTTATTAATTGTAACTATATTTTTAATATAAAAGAATAAATAACTAATATTAAAAGGAAAGAAAAAAAAAGGTAAATTAACTTCAGGTGCATTTCTGTTTATAGGCTTCATACTGCAATTTTCCTTTTTAATTATTATATATTTATATTATATTTTAAACTCTTAAACTCTTTCATAAAGTCATTCAACTAAAAGAAGATATTGGCATATCGATCATATATACTAATATTTCATAATTGATAAATAAATAAAGACGAAAAGAAAACATGTATCTCAATAAGATGATAGTATACCATGTTGGTTAGCATTTCATGATAATATAATTTAAAGAAAAATTAAAAAAAAAAAAAGAATGTTGTTTCGCACTTTTTTAATTCAAGGTATTTTTTTTTTTTTATAAAACGGGATTTATACTTTATTCCGTTAGAAAAAAAGATACATTTTTATGATGGCGTTAAGTGGTAATGACGTGGCACTGATACTAACACTGATATAGTGCTGATGTAGGCATTATGTCATTTTAGTACGGTGATGATATGGAATTGATGTTAACATCCACATCATCACT
>CATIWF010161067.1:0-16147 GCA_949630135.1 Balakata baccata
AATCCCAAAGTTTTATGAGCATATCATCAGATGATGACAGCACATATGGAAGGGTAGGATGGACAGCCACACATCTAATGTAATCTGTATGTGCCTCAAACACTTTAACCTTATCCATTGTATTGTAGTTGTATACACGAACAAACATGTCGTCAGCTCCAGCAACAACCCACTGCTTACGGGCAATAAACTTGGCTGACCTAACTGTGAAACATATGGAATTGATTTTAGATCAAAGCAAACACTTTATCAGAAAGTTTTACAGAGGGAAAAAAAAGCGTTTATTAGGCCTATATCCAAAAGGGTTAGCATATCCATACCAGGTAACTCAGTGACTTCAAATGATTTTGGCATTGTCTGGAGGAAAATCAAGAAGATTTATGTTAAATACTGAAATTAAATCTTTAGAGAACCTACTAGTGGATGTACAGGCACAGACACGTATAGGGAGAGAAAGAAGCTATAACTGCATAAGTTTTTAATAAATGATTACTCTAGAAATATAAAAGAATTTCTAGTTCTAGAGCAAATAAAGATATGATAGTAAATGATCTCTGCTCTCTCGCTTCATTTGTGACAGTAGTTTGTGTGAGACTCAAAAACAGAGTGGTAATGCTAAAGACACATAACAGTGCCATCAGAAGCCCTCAACTTTACTAGACCTAACTTCCATCACTTCAACTAATTCAACACCAGTTCAAATTGTGAACAAAATTAAATGCCACTAAAGAATATTCAGAGCCGAATTATGGAACAGAAACTTGTTCGCAAGATATTATCATATTGTGGTTTTTCTCACCCTATAATTTGATTACACTAATTCATTTTTCCAGCAACTGAGTCATCACCGCAGTTCTAAACTAGTAAAAACTCCATTACAGTAACAAACAGCTTCATACAAGACTAGAGAGTTATTAATCTAACTAAACTTAGTTGTTGTCTTATCACAATCCAATATTTCAGCATTACCTGAACTTGCAGCAAACTGCAAAGCTCATTGGACCAGAATATTATGTCTCCTTAGCCTCATTTATTTTCAACATTTACAGGATTGAGTTTTATTGATTGTCTCATACAGCACCTTTGATACTGGGTCAACATTTACGCACAAAGTCACTTTTTAAATCATTTCAGAGGTAAGATGTGGTCATAATGATAAATCCCATGACAATTGATACTATAAATCCTAGGTTTTAAAATTATTTGCGATTTCTTTTGTCATGGAAAATGCAAATAATGCAAAACGAAATCATGAACAGAAGAATGATAAGCACTAACTCAAGCCCCTTTTATCCATATGCAATTATTAGGACTAATATTTACATACCTGAGACTGGTAGTTCCATATACAAACAGTCCCTGAATACAAACTCACTAGAATCCTGCAGTACAGCCATAGCAAATAGTATGTCAATTCCAAGCATCTTCACCATCTTTCTCTTCCAGCAAATGTTCCACATCTAGTAAATTGACTTGATAGACAGTTAAAAAAAATCTGCGAATGAAGAGTACAGTATACCATGGTTCAATTGGATGTAGGTCCACAGATTTTACTCTCTCTGATCTTTGAGCAAGTTTCCTCTGATTCACATGTCAGACAAGAAAATCACAAACAAGAGTAAGGAACTTCCATAAAGAGTGACAAGATCTACACCATCAAATGAAACCAAATTAAAGAATGTATATAATGATACCTTTATTTCAAGTCGGAGAGGCTGTTGACACAAAAAAGAAATACTCGTTAGTTCCAAATCCAGCACCGGATCTCAAATTAAAAGAAAAAAAAATCACCATTTGATCGCACAGAAAACAAATGGATATTGAAGAAAATTCGAATCTTAAAATAGCTCAAAACCAGAGTATTTGACAGAATCCAAACATTCGTCAATTTCCAAACGCACATTCAAAGTTCACTCGAACTATCATATTCGAATAATTACTCAACAAACAGCTAAATTTGAATTCGCGCGAAACAAACACCAGATCTCAGGTATATAAAAATCTTTTCCACTCTGATTGGTTGAAATGAATTAAAAGATAACTTCAAGGGCCCAAATCCACCACAGCTAAATAGAAGTTAACTGATTCCAACATCATACATTGGAACAAATAAACCAACAGAAATGTCCAATTACGTGATTAGAGTACATAAATGCAAATAATTAGACGCATAATTATACAACAGCATCAAATCAATGCCGATTCAAACCAGATCTAACTCATAGTCGAACTCAAAAGTGAAACATCAAAACGACCATACAATTAGGGAGTTGATAGAGAAACGACAATAGATCACGAGCTCACCATTTTCGCAGACCGTGAGAGCTAGAGATCCAGGTAATCAAGCGATATAAGAAGGGAAGAAATAAAGGAAAGAGGGCCCTTCGTTTTTTATAGTAGCAAGACCTCGCTGCTAATATGTGCGAGGTAAAGAAGAGAGAAATGCTTTGTAATTAAGAGAGAGACTTGCGGTACTGCCCCTGCGTGGGCAGGAATCTAGTGGATGATGTCGTAGGATAAGATCGTTTCTCGTTTGTGGAGTACGAATAATCGGATATTGACGATTTGGCGGGGGCGGTGATGTATATGACTTGCTGGCGCTTCGGCCAATAATTATTTATGTTTATTGATAAGAATATTTGTTGAAATTAATTAATTGTAAATTGATTTTGTTGTAAACAATATTTTTTTAATTCATATATATTTATGATTTAATATAAATAGCAGTAAAAATTTTCATTTATTATTATATGATTCATATGTCTAAAATTTGGTTTTTGGCTTTGAATGTAAAATAATTTCATGATTGAAATGATTAATTAGGATAATAATATTAATTTCAACAAATTTACATATATCCAATTTGAAATCTTTTGAGCGCAAACTGAAAAAATTTCATTTCATGGTTGGAGCTACGAATGAGATTATTACTAAATTTATTTACAAAAATTTATTGATCTCACCTAAGCCATCCGGATAATATTTAAATTTTTTTAATTTATTTATAATAAGGAAAAACGAAAGATAAAAGCGGAAATAATGGGCTTGGAAGTCTAGGGGGCCCATGTGACCCAACAGATGAGAAAGTTTCTAAACAACGAGCTTTAATGGAGTACCTTGTTTTACACAATCTCGGCCTTTTCGGCCCATAAAAAGATTATTGTGAAATTAATCCAATTTGACAAATACTAAGCAAAATGATTAACTAAGAATCATGTTTAAGGCTGATAAATTACGCTTTACCAAAGCATAGCAAAACAACGTAAATTGTGCTTCCTGTTCTTGTCCGTGTTTGTCTTGTTTGAAGGCAGGAATAAATGCAGAAATCAGAAATATTAGTTGACCTATCAGTAAGATAACTACTGTATATTGCTCACCTATAATTATTTTAGTATCGGTGTTTGTTGGATTGTTATATTATAGCCCTAGTTCATATAGCATTATAAATTAAGAATTTATCCCACGTGTAAGATGATATAACAATTCTGTAAATAAAACAAAGTTATACAACTATTAAATATACAGTAATAATTTTGTAAATTTTTATCATTCATTGCAGTTATGTTCATTAGTTTATCGAAAAAAATTTATTTATTATAAAATTCTATATTTATTACGAATAAAGTAAAAATTTATTAATTTATTAATAAAATATTAATTTCTTGCAAATTATAGATTCATTATTAGTAAATTATAACTTATAAATTGTAGATTCATTTATTATAAACTGTAAGTTAATTAGCAATAAAATAAAAGATTTATTATTTTGTTAAGATGTGTTTATTTGTTATAAATCTATAAATTCATTAGGAATAAAATAAATGTTCATTAGTTTATATTAATAAAAATTTATTAATTTATTAGTAAAATGTTCATTAGTAAATGTTCATTTTATTTTTTTTTTATATTTAATTTAATGGATATTGCATTATTTTTTTATATTAATACGAGACGTATTATGTATTATTTTTTTAATTTTTATAGTAATAAACTAATGAACTTTTAATTTATTTGTAATGAATATTTTTCAATAAACTAATGGATATTTCTAGTAATAAATTTTTCTCCATAAATAGATGATGAATATTTACAAAATTGCTACATTATATTTGATAATTGTGTAAGTTTGTTTTATTTACAAAATTATCATTATCTTTTACACATATAATGAATTATTAATCCATAATATTACATGTAACGGAGTCCATAACACAAACCTCTTAGTGAGGGCTTGGACTTGCCAATTCAAATTTTGAGTCAAATTCCTTATACCAATAAAAGTAGAGATTTATATATCATTTTTATTTTTTATGTAGGAATTCCCAAACCCCTACGCTCTCTAGCCGAAATTTAAGTTTTCTTTCAGTGCCTTCGCCACTATTATATGAAGTTAATGGTAAGAAACGCGCAGAAGATTTGTTGTTCATAATAAAACTTCGTACGGCATTTAAAAAATGCCCCAAAGTTGACTTCAGTGGAGCACTATATGCAGTCTATGTACATATATATAGACCTAAAGAGAAAAATAAAGTCAATTTAAAACATAATGATCATAACTATGAAAACAATGTGTATGTGAAGGAAGAAAAAGTGGGAAAAGCTTGAAGTGAAGTGGTATATTCCAAGCATAAACTTGTCCACTCAATTTCCTCTATGATGATCATCAAAATTAATGCAGCTTGTGAAATGGGGTTCACTTATTGTGAAATAGGGTTCATTTAAGCACTACGTCAACTCATTTGTTGCTTAATTTAATTACTAACTTTTTTTTACAAGAAAAATAATTCTATTGATTAAAACTATAGCCAGAAATAGATACAAATTTTCTAAAAACTATAGATGATAAAACAATAGTATAATAAATTGCATATAATAATATTATAGCAACCAATATATTTATGATTTCAGTTTAACAATATACTAACGATTATAATCTGATTTGTTATTTCTGTTCAATTGAATATATTTTGTCTGTCTGAATTTCCTACACACAAAAAAGCAGTAACAAGAAGATGAAAAGAAAAAGTCATAACAAAAAAATAAAACAAAACGTCGTAATAAAATGATAAAATTACAGAAAAAAAATAAAAATATAGATGTATTTGGAATAATTATTTATTTTATAAATAAATTGATAAAAAAAAATTGTAGAGAGGTAATTTCAGCCAAAACTCATCATTCCTTGCTAAAGGAAGATAGTAGTTAGAAAAAAAAAAAAAAAAGAAAGAATAGGTTAGAATATCTAAAAACGTCAATATGAGAATGCGTATGGGTTTTTCCTTTATAATTACTAGCTAGCTATTGGAAATTTGCAATAAATCAAATTCGGGAGACCTATTTTTACTTTGGGCGTGTGGCCTTGCCAAATTGCCAATTGCATTGTCATTCAACTGTCCCCTACCTTATTCACATATTAATGATTCACCAGTTGAAGCAAACATAATTATTTTGTGAAAAAACGTAGCAAGTTAATTAGCATTGTTTCTTAATTTCTAAATACTGTATGATTGATTTTTTTTAGAAAAATTTTATTAAAAAATCTAAACCTTATATAATTTGGAAGCGAGCCAAATTCTACATATTTTAAAAATATAGGATGATCAAATCACTTAACAATATATATATATATAGGGAATCTGATTAAATATTTGAATTCGAAATCTTACAATTGTATTCACTAAATAAGTATCATTAAACTTATTAGTTAAATCATCTAATAATATTAAAATAACGATGACAGTCCCTCAATATTACTAAGGTTGGTCACTTAAAAATAACAAGGGCACAAGTTCTTAACTAGAGGATAAAAGTGGAATGAGAAGAAAAGAGAAATAAAGAAATGCATATAAAGGAATTGAGTTAAGATCAGAACCCTAGAAACTGCATTCCAATTTTCAACAAGAACCACCAACAAAAAGATTCCCAGCCACATGATATGGGCCATGGCTCACCATGTGTACGTACCTATCAAATCTTTCCAACTCCACAGTAAGCATATTCTCCTCAATCTATAATCAGAGAAATGATACTAGCTAAAGGTGGCCATATATTGAATTAAATTTGGTTCATCAATTGTGGGTACCCCAATTAAGAAAAATAAAATTTATATACACAAATTATTTAAAGCCCTTTTTACTAGTATCCCTTATTCCCTTTTATAGGTAAAGCAAGTAATTCTTAGCAAAAAAGCTGCTGCCCCTCGCCGCATATAGGGATAATGTCCAGCTTTGATCATTGGCCTCTCACCGCGTATGGGGTAATGTTTTTGTCCCTTCCACAAGATGAGTTATTAGTCAAATATATTCTTTTGTTCTGTGTAGAGGTATATATTTAGTGGTTGGTGTTATAATCTTGCAACTTGCCAAAATCACATATATTGCTCTGTGATCGGCTGCAACTTCTGATTCCCCTGATCGCATTATATGGTAACCTCACGAGCGCAACTTCACGGTGAGGTAAAAGGTAGACCAAGAAAATTACAGATTGAAAATATTTAGATTAGGTTGTTTCGAATTTAAGTTTTTTTTGCTTTTTAATTTTTTTTTTCTAACTATGTCGTGTTCGTATTAAGCAAATTTATGTTGTAGAGGTTTGATAATACAATAGATTAAGATACGATATGAACGAATTGTCAGCTTCAATCCAATAGTAATTTGAGGCGGAAGGTAAAGCTTATTTGGTCAAAAAAGGAAATCATTTTTAGTGCTACACTTTAGTCACGCCTAAATAATTCTTGGTAGCTTGGTCGTGGCTTGTGCTTGAGATAGTAATTAGCATATAATATTATTAGAAGGTGTAATATATGTAATATATATCTTGAAATATTTTTTTGAATAATAGTATGAAATTCATTTATAATAAAGAAATCATTAAAAATTTATAATTAAAGAAAAAATAATATACCCAATAACAATTTGGGTTTGACAGATACTTACAGTAATAATTACAATAATAAAGATTTAGCATTAATAGAGAAGAAAAAAATAAGATTTTTATAGTTATCGTTTCTAACGAATCGAGTTATGAAGCTATTATATTATTAGATAAATTCAGCTTGACAACTATCAATAGAAATATTTTCATCCAGATATAAAACCGTACCAAAATACTTGTAGAAAAATGTCACATCTTACCATAGATAAGGAAAAATTAAACCTCACAATTGATGAGAATACAAATCTTTATAATAAATAACACAAAACTAAAATTCAATAAATGATGAAAATTCTAATATTATTGTGCATAAAATTAAGAAAAATGATAAATAAAGGGCTACCATGATACTAAAAGACCACAATAGTCCTAAGAACAAAAGAAAATAGTACTGCTAGAGTTTTTTTTTTTGGATATATCATGCACTACTAAACAATAATATTTATATTCTTAAATGAGCACTTATACTTTGTAAAGCCACTTTATTTGCTTCGCTTTTCTGGTACTAAAGAATACAAAGATCCCTTAGAATCAAACCAAAGAAATTCCTTTAACCATCAAAATCAAACATTCAGAGAGAGGTTAGATTATGGACGTGATTATTGAAAATCTTTTGACGTAAGATCATTCTGGTAAAATCTCGATATTAAAGCTTTAAATATTAATTAAATATGCCTACTTAATATATCTTAATCATGATAAATAAAAAAATAAAAATAAAAACTCAACATTGTTTTAAGAGCCATTCTCTTGAAAATGTGATTAATTTTACTTAACGTCCTTATACTTTTATAACACTTTTATAAAATGTGCAAAAATAATTTTTAAAATTTTTTTTTATAAAAATTACTTAACTTTGTTTTTTTCTATAAAAATTACTTGAGTCAATTTTTCACCAAATTGCTAATATGATAACAATTTAGCACTACAATTTTATAAATTTATTGATGTGGCATCTATATTAATGATAACGTGACATTATATATTAGTATTCTGGTGTTATTTCATCAATAATTTAATAAAAAAATTGTTGTAAATGATTTTATGGAAAAAAAATAAAATTTAGTAATTTTTATGAAAAAATTATTTTTTTAATTATTTTTACCTAAATTATCAAAAATATAACAACAGTCGGTAAAATTAACCAATGAAAATAACTTCAAGGACAAAATTTGGCCCATGGAAAGAATGAATTAATATCAGCAGAAAATAATTTAATTAACTATCATCGTAGTAAGCAATTAAGTCAAATGGTCAAAAGATAGGTGCTCTTGTCTTGCGATTAGTCTGCAACAAAGTAAGCACAGCAAATATATGCCCTCCGCGTGCACGATGAAATGCCTGATTGATTCTCTATTAAACGAAAATTGCATCAGGCCAGATTACACATTTCTGCTTTGGCTTTCTATGAACTGAAAATGTAGCCTTCCCCTTCCTGTCTGATAGCCATTACTGTTGATTTGCCCACTATTTCCGTGCTACTGAAACGTGGATTTATTTGATTTTTTGAGTGTCAAATTCTGGAGAGATGTTATCTGCCAAATGGTTTGTTTAAGTTTTGTTGTTCGTTAATAAATTTATACCAAAGTCTCAATTTTTGCAAAATGATGGTCAATTTGCTCAAGCAATCTAAAATTGGATTTGGATTTTTAATGACTTGCATTTTCTTGATCCTCTTTTGTTTCCACGCATGCAAAAGTTATATTGAGGTCACTTTTGGTAAAACACCCCTAAAATTACAGATCAGATCATCAAAATTTAATACACAACATAATGTCTAATTATTTTTTTTTTAAAAGAAAAATAATTTAATTAATTTAAACTAACAATATATCAATATAAATATATATATATATATATCCACAGTAAATGATAAAACAATAAAAAAATTATCTCTTCTTACTTAACGAAAATGAATGGTTAGAAAAAGAAACAAAAGTTGAGATAAAAGAACGCTAGAATTTCTTAATATCCAATTAAGTTTAATTCTATTGTTTTGTGGTTAACCAAATTTTCTTTTATTCGTAAAAAATTTTGACTCAATGATTCGTTCGCCCCTCTAATTGGAGTCAATTGAACAAATTTAGTTGTTGAGGGAGCTAATTAAATGAATTCGTTAAAGTTAAAATAATTAATTGGTTACTCGATCATACTTTAAAAACCTGGAGTTTTTGCATGACCAAACTACCCCTGAATAAAACACGTTATGAGTTACAAATTACAAATACGAAAAAGACCAAAAAGCCCTTACTCAAATGCGGACAACCGCTTAGTAACTGCCATCCTGACACATGCCCCTCCTGTGCCTATGCTCTCTCTATAAATTCAAAGCCATGCTCATGGCTTCCTCCAGCGAATTGGCTTTTCAATTATCTTTACCTTCAACTAAAAAGAAGAAAAAGAAAATGATGGGCAGTTCTAATAGAGTAGAAGATTTCTCATTCCATGAAACCAATCTAAGAATCAGTAACGAAGTAGTAATGCCATCCATGGAGATACACAGTGTTTGCCTGCCACCTAAAAAAACCACCTTTCAAAAGCTGAAGCAAAGGCTTGGTGAGATCTTTTTCCCCGATGATCCTCTTTACAGATTCAAGAACCAAACGAGGTCTAAGAAACTGCTTCTGGGTCTTCAATTCTTGTTCCCCATCTTTCAATGGGGCCCTGAGTATGGTTTAAAGCTCTTCAGGTCTGATATCATCTCTGGTCTCACCATTGCCAGCCTCGCAATTCCACAGGTATTAAACAGACTATATGCTTATGGTGAATTGAAAATGGTTGTTGTTTAATGGACAAATGACACTGAGTTGGGTTTGCTATGTATTCCTTGGCTTTTTATGTGGACTATTAGAGTGGCATTTATTATTATATTTTGCGGAAAAATGGCTAATTCAGTGAATTTTCTGCTTTTATATTCTCTCTTTGTTTTTTAGGAACATGATTCTTGTCTTAGCAATTCATGTGAACACAATTTAATAATAATTTTTTAAAAAAAAAAGATATCATAAGGTAATGCTCACTGGCAATCACTGAAACTCTATGCATATGGTAATTTTTTTGAAAAAAAAAATTAAAATGAATAAAAAAGTTCATCTGATTTTCCTTTCCAGTAATCTGATATACTTTATTATATTGCAGGGTATTAGTTATGCAAAACTTGCAAATTTGCCACCCATAGTTGGGCTATGTGAGTTCATATATTTGGAATTTTTTTAATGAAAAATTTGAAAGTGAAATATTTTGTGATTAAAGAGTGAGATTGATGCAGATTCAAGCTTTGTACCTCCATTGGTATACTCTATCCTTGGAAGCTCAAGACATTTAGCAGTTGGTCCTGTCTCTATAGCATCACTGGTGATGGGTTCCATGCTAAGTGAAACAATTTCTCCTAGTGATGATAAAATTCTTTACCTCAAATTAGCTTTCACTTCTACCTTCTTTGCCGGTGTATTTCATGCCTCCCTCGGTCTTCTAAGGTAAAGATCTAATCTTTTCATTTCACAGAATCGCTACTGTAGATTCTGCTGTTCCTGAATGTGAAGTGATTCTGTTATTTTTTGTTATTACAGGTTAGGCTTCATTATTGATTTTCTTTCAAAGGCTACCCTTGTTGGGTTTATGGCCGGTGCAGCCATCATTGTCTCGCTGCAACAGCTGAAAGGATTGCTTGGAATTGTTCACTTTACTAGCAAGATGCAATTTGTCCCTGTCATGTCCTCCGTTCTCAGCCACAGAGACGAGGTAATTTTGATGAATTTTTTACCGACAGTCAATTTCTTGAATGAAATTAAATTGGCTTGTTTTTAGGAATTACTCATGGTAATATATGGTAATTAATGTGCAGTGGTCCTGGAAAACAATTGTTATTGGATTTGGTTTCCTGGTGTTTTTATTGACAACAAGGCATATTGTAAGCATCTTTGTTTCGCCTAAATAATTATTCTTCATTTTCTCATTTTGACAACTATAGTTGTTAGAATAATTGTATGAATTGAAACAGAGCCTGAAGAAACCAAAGCTATTCTGGTTGTCAGCAGCATCACCATTAACATCAGTGATCATCTCAACCCTTTTAGTTTTCTGCTTCAAATCGAAGATGCATGGTGTCTCATTCGTAAGAATATACCCTTTAGCCTGCTGCTCCTAAACTAGAATCGATCAGTACAACTTATTGAATTTGATTTTTAACTTTTTAAACAGATTGGTCACTTACCAAAGGGCTTGAATCCACCTTCAGCAAATATGTTATATTTAAGTGGTTCTTATTTGGCACTTGCAATCAAAACAGGAATTGTAACCGGAATCTTATCGCTCACTGTAAGTTGTTGAATACTGTTAGAAATCTTAGCTTCTTACTAAGGTGATTAATTTTACTTGTTCTAAGTGATCGTAGTCTCTTTTTATGTTTATTGTAGGAAGGAATTGCTGTAGGCAGAACATTTGCTGCCATGAAGAATTACCAAGTTGATGGCAACAAAGAAATGATTGCTATTGGTCTAATGAACATAGCTGGTTCTTGTTCTTCATGCTTTGTTACAACAGGTGATGATCCTTTCTAGTTCCAAAATCTTCTTAGTATTTATTCCAATTGTCAGAACTTGTAAACCGAGCTTTTTTTTTTTTTTTTTAATTATGGTTTCAGGATCGTTTTCTCGATCTGCTGTCAACTACAATGCTGGAGCCCAGACAGCAGTTTCGAACATAGTCATGGCTTCGGCTGTGCTCGTGACTCTGCTGTTTCTCATGCCGCTTTTCTACTACACTCCCAATGTAATCTTGGCTTCCATTATTATAACAGCTGTGATCGGACTAATCGATTATCGGGCTGCATATCAATTATGGAAAGTTGACAAGCTTGATTTCTTGGCCTGCTTGTGCTCCTTCTTTGGGGTCCTCTTCATTTCAGTACCTTTAGGCCTTGCCATAGCAGTAAGCTCCTCACAAATGAGTAACAATTAAATGAGATTATATTTGTTCTGAAATCTGTCTTCTTGGCTGCAAATACAGGTTGGGATATCAGTATTCAAAATTCTGCTGCATGTCACCAGGCCAAACACAGTAGTCATGGGAAACATACCAGGAACTCATATATACCAGAGCCTGAATAGATACCGAGAAGCTCTAAGAGTTCCTTCGTTTCTTATTCTCGCCATCGAGTCCCCCCTCTACTTCGCAAATTCCACTTACCTTCAAGAAAGGTTAGTTCACCTTAAAAGCTCAACAATCAGTATCACTTTTGAGTATTTGAGTTCTGCTATTCTGAATTTTGAGATCTTTTATTGAAGGATATTGAGACGGGTTCGCGAGGAAGAAGAGATGATTAAAGCAAAAAACGAAAGTACACTTAAATGCATAATTTTAGACATGACAGGTAAACACCCTTCTGATTTGTCAAAGAAACTGTCACCATTCGTTTCCTTCATTCTCTGTTATAACTGAATAAGGATCTTATTGAAAAAAAAAAAGTTATACAAATCATCTATATATGTTCAATTATAGCAAAATTAACAAATCTTTTTTTACTGCAAGTTCAGCTGTGACAGCCATAGACACAAGTGGGATTGAGTTAGTTTGTGAACTAAGAAAAATGATGGAGAAAAGATCACTACAGCTAGTGTTGGCAAATCCTGCTGGAAGTGTGATGGACAAACTGCAGCAGTCTAATGTATTGGAATCATTCGGATTAAACGGACTCTATCTCAGCGTTGGAGAAGCAATAGCCGATATATCAACATTGTGGAAATCACAACCCTGACTTACTTGAGGACTTGTAGGATAAAAAAGAAAAAGATGACTGACCCTTTCAAAACCATCGCAGGCTTGCTAGGAAGAGCTCTTGTAAAGATAAGGATTTTTAATTTTTCTGTTGGTGGCAGAGAGGATAATGAAGACTGTTCCTCGTATTTCTTTTTGTAGGCATGCTCTTTGGAGAAGAGATTCTGAAGTTCTCAGCTCTTTAACTTGCATTTATTGCTGAGTTGAGTTTCATGTATGATGTATGAGACAGAAGAAAGTAATCGTTCTTTTTTTCCCCCTCTAATTATCTAATTCATACTCTCGAGCTATGTCATTCTCATTAACCATAAAAGCAGTTCAGGCATTAGGCAATGTTCCTTCTACAAATAACTGTTTTGTAGAAGGAACATTTGACAATAGAAGCACACCCAAACAAGAAACAGTTCAAGATAGCGAGGAAATTATATCTACATTTTTGACATGAACATTGGTAGCCATCAACAATGAAAAGTCAAAGATCATTTTCACAGCCATAGCATGCACTTCAGAAATTGAAGGTTTGAGTTAGGCTGAGAAATGGAAGAGTCACTGACATTTTGTCAAAGTCAGAGACAGATGGCAAGAAGATTCATATAAGTAAATTTGCCATCTTTTCTTTCAATTCTGATAATAATATACGTTGAGCAGCTGGGAAGAAAAGTGCAAAAAAAGAACTGAACAAACTAATGTCAGCTACTGCCCTATAAGAAGTCTTAAAGACAGGAGGAACAAAATTTTATCAGTTCATTGCATTTGGATAAGTAGTAACTCGTCAAAATGTCATATTCAAGTTAAGGCACTCAGCCAGAAGACAACATTAGAAGAACAAGCATCAGCTTCCTCAGAAACCACCTACAATTGTACACTAAGAGTTTCCTTTTACAATGCATACCTAGTCTGATGTGCTCCACCTCCCTATCATTTTACAAATCTTCTCCACTCTTTTTTTGGTTTCTCTACCATTACCTTCAACTAGGCAATTCAACATGTATTCTGAACTTATTCTTCTGATCATGGTTTGGATTTTTATGCATAGCCTCATCTATCAGATCCTTAAAACCATTGCAAATCAAGCAAATGCAGTCCAAGAATGAAGATCGCGCCTGACTGTAGAGTTTTCCTCCTCAATCAAACATCTGCATGGAAATAATCAAAGATCATTCCCAATATAATAGAGATTTGAAATCACAAGCCTGTCTGCTGGCCTAGAAGTTCTTTGCCTCAGTTCTTTAGCTTAAATGTTTGGGAGCAACGACATTCTAAAATCACATCCCAGGCTACCAATTGCTTTTCAGATGGGATGTCACTCTAGTTGATTTTGGCTGAAATAAGGTTTAGCAAGGAAGAAGTAACAACACAATGCATTTCCCACAAGACAACCCACCCAATCCCAAGCCTTAAATAAGTATATAAATAAATAAATAAGGAACTTAGACTCATGCACATAAACAAGATGGCAACAGGATGTGTAAACACTCCAGAAAGCAAACTCTATGTCAGGATAGAATCATCTTGGGAGGCATAACATAACTCTGTGAGGACGAGCTATTATCAGCTTAAACAGCAATCCAATCACAGAAACAGTAGACAAGAAAATTAATACTATAGAGTAAACAGCTAGATTTATTCACAGCCCTGAGACCAGAAGCACAATTTATCAGCAAAATGACATTTGATATATTATGTTGAGTTTTTAGACTACTTAAGATCACAGCAAGTAGGCCTTGTAACTATATTCCCAAAAGAAAACAAAACAAGGAAAACATAGGGAAAAAGTAATCAAATAAAATTTCTTGATAAAATTCCCTTGGGCATTTTAAGGTAAATGGGAATGAATTCTTACTTGAGCGGTATCGTGTGATTGGAATCTCTCGCAGTTCACGTCTAATGTGCCAAAAATCACCAAGCAAAGCCATCACTGCAAGGCCAGTTCCATTCACAACCCACCATGTTATTGACGAAGGCCAACCTCCATATATAATGCATATAAAGAGATGGAGGATGTAAAGTGTTGCAGAAAAATCTAAGCACTTTTTTGCCCTCTCAATCAAGTAAAGCATATATCCAGCTCTACACAAACCAAACAAATAAAACATAAGAATGTTACACATTAAATTAAAAAATCTCAAACAATATGCACACTGAAAAAAGCAACAAATAAAACATGAAGAAAATCAGCAAAAATGGATACAAAGTGTTCTTCAATAGAAAACAACTGAAAACTAAGGTCAATCTTAAAATCATCGATCTTATCCATTGAAAGAGAAGCAGATGCCATATCCACAGAGGGACAGAATGAATAATCAAATTCCCTGACCAAATATAAAACACAAAAGCTTGATTCTCTAATTCTTACTATCCAAGTTGAGCACCTTTGATAGAGCAAATAACCGTGTCCACCCCATGTACATCACCTAGAACAACTGACTCAGATCTGAAAAGCGCGCAAGACTTCTCCATGCATTCATTCCAGATCAATAACTACCTTATTTCCTCCTACTGTTGATTAAGATATTTAAAGAAGATAGCCAATTAGCATATAGCCACTGCCGATGCAAACAGACTAATTGATCGAAAGAATAATAAAAAATTACTGATAATAATCCATTAATACACATAATACAAGTTTCTAGTCGAAAGAAGCGGTATTAATTAAACACTTACCCAGCGACTGAGCTGAGAAGAGCGGAGGCAATGACGCACCGACCAGTAATCGTAGAGGTAGTGAAAGCGGCGAAATCAAAGAAATAGACGAGACTCATGCGAGAGACGCGCGTCCCAACAAGAATCGATAAAAATAACCCATGCGTGAGATAGTAGTACAGGCACTGAAGGGACACTATCTGCGCAACAATCAGCCATGGATCCCATACCACTGCACCATAGAACATGGCTAACCCTCACCTAACTCTTTACAGATTAATCCCTTAATACGAACTTAGACTTATTTATCAGAAAAGCTCCCTAACTCCATCAAAACAAAAAATTATCACCCCATTTTCGGCTTGTAGATAAAAATAAAGAGCAAAATGCAAGTTACGAGATTCTGAAATGTTAAGCCCAAGTATGGAGACGAATTGTAAACGGATCGGATCCAAGCGTACATATATTGTTCAAAATGAAATAAGCAAAAACAGAAGTATTCAAAAGAAGTTTAAGGAGAAGAAAAACAAAACCCTAGAAGAATTGATTGAAATTGAAAATCCACAGACAAAATTGAAGAAGAAGAAGAAAAAAGAGTAATCGAATTGAACACACAGGCGAGACGAATAAGGAAGAGATGGATGAACGAGGAAGACACTTTTATTTTTGTTATTTTATTTTCAATAAGCATTTATTCGTGGCTGGTGCTAGTGGTGCAAGTGGCCGTCGCCCATAGACGCAATCACACAACTAAACCCGACCCACCAGACTAGCGGGCCAAGTACCCGTTTTGTTA